>OX235271.1:194110319-194168253 GCA_944472155.2 Trichobilharzia szidati
CGAAAACTTGCTGACAAACAGCAGTCGCATCGCTTCTGCAAACTCAGCACCTGGTCCTGACATAAACATCTTCACTTCACCTTATGTACGTGTCACAGAACTTCAGATTCCAAGTCCAGCTCCAACACTTACTTCAGAAATAGAACGACTAAAGCTGTCTGTAGAAGAACTGAAGACCGAGATGCGGGACACAAGGTGTAGAAAGTTATGAATGCAGGATTTTCAGAAAATTTGGCCAACTCATCTGAACTATCAACACAGGTTAGTGGTATAAAATCACAGGTCTGTGAACTTGCCCCTCTGAACATCTTAGCTAGGAACATAAACCCTGGCGAACTTGACACAGAATCAGTAACAAAGGTAGACACCTTGATAAACTTCATCACAACAGAGGTTATCAAAAGACTTGATACTAAACTAGGTGCGATTGTCTATAATATACCAGATAATGAGGGATTGAAAAAGGTTCAAAACATCTTACTCAGGGAGGCGAAAGTGCCTAACTCCCAAACAAAATGTCACAGACTGAAGGAGGGTCAGCACGACCATTGCTGTCCTATACGCCTTCAGTTCGAAACGCGGAGAGAGGCTTAAAAATTCACCATCACACAACGTATCCTATTACAGGACACAAGCTACAAACAGGTAAAAGTTGTAGCAGATAAGACAGTGATTGAAAGGCGTGCTTACAATCACCTTAATAAACCTAATGGCAAGACACCGCAAGCCACCAAAATAGATAAACACACCGCCAACATGGTAGAACTCATAGCCTCCCCCCTCTCAAATTTCACAAAAATAGCTCCAGAGAAAACGAAACCAAACGAAAGACTTGTGAGCTATGGTCCTACTCCTAAAGTAACCTCTCCTCCCTCTACGGTGGATCTAGATATGTCTATGAACAGCCATAAGATGGAAATCAATCCCTCTTGTAAACTGACAACATCCTCTCCTAGCCAAAACGTGACAACGCAAATGGAACTCGGTAACAAAACATGCCGAAATACGCCACTTGTTGCGAAGAATCCCCAACATATTCAGACTCTCAAGAATAACTCACGCTTTAAGGTAAATAATATTCAAAACTATGCTGGCAATCAAACTGAAAACAAAATAAGGACATAGAGTCCAAGGACAACAACGACACCACCTACTCGCATACTGTGCCAAGTCACACTAGTAGCTAGTGTAGTGACGCTACCACGCAATTGGAATTGAGACGCTACATTTTCGGTCGAATTCTTTCAAACCGTATACAAACTATTTACACACAATTTTTACCGGAAACTGTTGAATTTTCACATTCTGCACATAAGAATACTTGTGAGATACTATTTTTCCTTGGAAGTATTACATAAACTCTGTTACCACTGACCCTTCCATCTGCAGGTTTTGGATGTATATTTTATGGGATATATCTGGTTCAATTTGGTGAGTCTGTGCAATTTTTCGAAGTTCTGCGCGTTATATTATCTATCCAGTGCTATATCTATAGTTCTGATGTTTTTCTTTTTTCTAACGAACTCCACCCTTGACTGAAGTTGCCCCCTTTTAAGTATCTATTATTCCAATAGGAGGATTGTTATCTGTTAATAGTTGTCGATTTTGTTCTTAATAGTTTATTTTTATTGACTTAGTGTTGATTATACTGTGACAGTCCGAATCTACCTTAAACCCTGATTTTCGGAAATTACTTTTTCGTTAGTTTCATCTGAACTATAGCTAATTTCTCCATTATTTTTGACACGGTGTTACTAGTCCCCAAACTTGTTCTTTTCATATACTTTTTACCAAGGAATTCCTTCAACTTACGATTTTTGCTTATTAACTTCCACTATCTGACTGAAAAACGGTAAATTTCCACTATTTTCACCTATTATTTCTCTTTCATCTCATTCTAACTTTCTGAAATTGTAATAATCGGTTGCAGCTCGCCGAGCTGAATCTTTTGATACACTCTGAGTAGCGGTACGTCCAACGTTTGCGTTACATTTTTGCGTGATTCGTTACATAAAATTTATCTTGTTGTAATCCTTGCACAAGTCCTCTACTACTTCCATCCCTATAACTATTAACTCTCATATCAAATAGTTATGGTTAACCAAAGTAAAAAGCAGCGAACTCAATCCCCTGTAAAACTGATGACTAATTTTAAGTCGTTGATTGCTACATCAAGCAACATACTTCCTACAAATGGTTATAGTGAGCCACAAAACTCACTTGTATGTCGTAAGCGTCGAGCTGAAACTGAGGATAAAACTGCACTGACAGCTAGTATTAGCACTACTCCCAAAAATTCAGTACCCTCTGCTCATACAGAAACCCTCCCTACACCTTATGTGCTTATCGAAAAGCTCCAGCCTTCAAGCTCTGTTTCAGTACTATCTTCAGAAATAGAACTTCTAAAGTTGTCTATAGGAGAACTTAAGGCCGAGTTAAGGGACTTAAAAAACAATAAGTCAGTAGATCCTGGAATTTCCGATACCAATACCAAAATCTCCAATTTATCAGGTCAGATCAGTGATATCAGACTGCAGGTCTGTGAACTGACACCTTTAACTATTCTCATGAAAACTGTAGACCTTAACAAACTTGACAGTGAATCGATACCTAAGGTGGATAACCTAATTAACTTTGTTACTACAGAAGTAACAAAACGACTAGATGCTAAATTAAATGCTATTGTCTACAACGTTCCGGATAATGAGGCACTAAAAAAGGTACAGCGCATCCTACTTAGTGAGGCGAAAATGCCCAACTCCAAGACTAAGTGCTACAGGCTGAAGAAGAGTCAACATGAAAAGTGTTGTCCTATTCGTTTTCAGTTCGAAACACCTGCTGAGGCCAGAAAATTTATCCACTCCCAACACACCCCACTGCAAGCCAGAAATTATAAACTAGTAAAGGTTGCGGTGGACAAGACCGTCATAGAAAGGCGCGTATATAATTATCACACTGAGTCTAACTGTGGAATAAACAATAGGACATTGCAAGCAGCAATTATACCCAACCCTTTGAGAGATACCGTAGAATCCACCGCACCACCCCTCTCTAACCACACAGAATTATCTTCTCAGAGAGCGACACCAACCGAAAGGCCGCTAAATTGTAATCTAATAGCCAATAAAACTATACCACCTACCACCGTAGATTTAGACATGTCACTAAATAATCCAAGAAAAAAAGTCAAAATCCCCCGAAAGTTGACCCTGTCCTCTCCTAGCCACAAGTCCATTGGTAAAAAAGAGAAGAATATGACCCCAAATCATGCCAAAAACAACAATGGCAGTATAAGTAAGCCCACATTCCCCACGGTCAATAGTATTGGCACCCACAACGGGCGAAATAGCACCACGGCCCACACTGATAACCAACGCCCAAACAATGCCACCCTCAAGAGTACAAGTGACAATAGTCAGAACTCGACCACCAACAACTCAGGGCATTCACAGTATGGCACGCTAATAAATTTTGATCGGATATACGGTACAAGTCTGCTGGGAACTAACCCACAAAGCAGTACATTCGAAACCCTTACAAGGACACCACTAGTACCTAACAATAGGTGGAATAATAGACCATGGTCTTCACAAGGTCCCAATCATTTTTTATCCCCTGCGTCCCTGTCAGCGTTGAAAAAACAGCTGGTAGGGATGCTAACACTCCTAAACCGCTAGTGCTGGCTCCCCCTTTGCATGAATGTAGGAACAGTCTAGTTCGCCCGCATCCACTAAGCACACTTGGTACATGCACAAGTTTAGGTCAAATTAAGATCCCTACCCCCGTTTCTAGCTTTACTAAAAATAAAAATGCCTTAGCCTATAGCACATCCAGTACTCCAACGCTCAATTCTTCACCGAAAACAGCACACACCAACTCGATAGACATAGGTGAACATGATGCCGAAACTCCTCTTAACATAGGGTCGTCATGTCAAACAGTACTACTGGGTGCTGAACCACATTCGGGGCTGATTGACGAACTTAAGTACTTCAAATGCTATTTCAAATCTCATCTTTACCTAATCCTCATAAATGCTAGATCCGTTCTAAATAAACTACCGATGCTCAGAGCACTCACAGTAATATACAAACCCCCTATAATTGTCATCACTGAATCCTGGTGTAACTCGAACATACTGGATGAAGAGATAAGCTTAGATAACTATACACACTTTCGGTGTGACAGGGAAGGTGGTAAGGGAGGGGGTTGTCTTATGTACTTTCTGAATGCACTTACTGTATCACGGCTAGAAAGTAGTACACTTAACATGCCTGAGACTTTATGGGTTAACTTACACTTAAATAACGCAATAGTATTAATTGGATGCACCTACAGAGCACCTGGCACCTTTAGTAATTACGAGACCCAACTTATTAATACTCTAGAACAATTATCCACCCTCCACTACGATCATAAGATCCTATGTGGAGACTTTAACTTACCAGAAATCAACTGGAAAATACCCACAGGTCCAACTAAACTTGATAAGTTCTTAGGCACACTGGATATACTTGGCTGGAAGCAGACTGTCACAACCCCTACAAGAGGTAATAACGTACTAGACTTAATCTTCTGCCACAATATAAGTCCCCTTTCTACCCTAGTAGGTTCTGAGTTTTCAGGGAGTGACCACAAAACAGTGCTGTGTGCACTGCCACTTCCGTCAAGTAGCAATGCAACCCATACCCCCACTTCACAACAAATAACTTACAGGAACTACAGTAAGGCAGACTGGACTCTAGTAAAATCAATGCTAAGATCCTCAGAATGGAGTGAGTACTTCTATACTGATAGCCTCTCGAAAGCTCTAGACATCTTTTACTATAACTCCAACACATGTTTAGATGCTGTCATCCCATTTCAAACACTAAAGTTTTCCCCACATAGAAAGACATTCATAAAGCCAAAGGATCGTAGGAAACTGAAAAGACTGTCAACAAGTTACTTCAGGCGACACGACTTTAGTACACTAGGGTCAATACTTAGTACTCTTAGCTCCATCTCGCAAGCTCATAACTTGCGTATGAGAAATGAAGAATGCACGGCACTAGCCAGCACCACCAGAGTAGGTGCTCTCACAGAAATACTAAAGAAACGAATGAATCGCCAAAGCCATAAAATTTCTCTCCTTATAAACAAGGGCAAACTATACAGCAAACATGCAGACATGTGTGAACTGTTTAATGAGACGTTTGCAGCTAACTACCTTAAGCCTACAAGTCCACTTCTCGGTTTACAATCTACAGTAGAACTCCCTTCATCTTCAACGCTGAAACAAATCACTACAGTTCATTTCACTTACTCTAGTATTAACCAAGCCGTTAATACTCTTAAAAACTCTAGTAGTGCCGGTTTTGACGGTATACCATCGTATCTTTATAAACACGGTGGTTCTGACATTTCCGTTTTATTACTTAAGATTTTTACAATGTCCCTAGAAAGCCAAACCTATCCAGATAAATGGAAAACGACATTTATAGTACCTAAACACAAATCCGGATCAAAAACTGAAGTCAACAACTATAGGCCAATCAATATTACACCCATAGTATCTAGAATCATTGAACGAATAGTTAAAGATGATATCCTCAAACATATGCTCAGCTGCAATATTCTGAGTCCCAACCAACATGGATTCCTAAAATCCAGATCATGCATGACATGTCACGTTGACTTCTTTAACTACATAACTAGCAGCCGCGACAAACAACAACTAGTACTTGTTATCTACTTCGACATATCCAAAGCCTTTGACCGCGTTGACCACTTGCTTCTAATAAATAAGCTAAACTCCTTAGGAATAAGTAACCCATTATTAGGATGGATTAAATCATTCCTTAACAATAGGTCCCAAGTAGTTAGACTGGGTTCTGTAAACTCTAAACCTAGTCCAGTCACTTCTGGAGTAGTTCAAGGTAGCGTCTTAGGCCCCCTCCTATTCAGTCTGTATGTCAACGACATATGCAGCTGTTTCTCACTTGGCAAACCATTCATCTTTGCAGATGATCTTAAAGTAGCTTACACATTCCACTGTGATGACTTAGGGTACTTTCAGAAAGCTGTTCAGGAAGAACTAGATCGAGTAACTGCATGGTCCTCCACATGGAACCTAAAATTCAACCTTAAAAAATGTGGTTGGATCTGTTTCGGTGCACCCTCAATAAATATTAAGCTGGTACTTGAATCCATCGACTTGCCTAAACTCCAAAGTGTTGTTGACCTAGGACTCAGGTACTCTAGTGACTTGACATTTTCCGAGCAAGTGGCAACACAGACGCGTAAATCGAGGATGCTTCTAGGATGCATACTCAGGAATTTCCACAACTACGAAGCGAAGCTATTATTATATAAAACTTGTGTCAGACCACTACTTGAATATTGTCCATTTATTCTCAGCAGCACTCGCGTAAGTGACAAACTTAAAATAGAAAGTGTCCAACGATACTTCACGTCTAAACTACTAGGATTTGACTGCGAAAAGGACTACACATCAAGGTGTATAACTCTAGGTATCGACCCACTCTGGATGAGACGACTGAGCATTAACCTAACATTCTTCTTTAAAATATTGCATAAAATATCATTCTCAGACAGCAAAGAGATACAGTTCTCACCGGAAGGCTCTTACAATCTTCGTAACCAAACGTGCACAGTATCTAGGAAAAACTGTAAAACAGCACTCCGTGCAAACTTCTTCATAGTCATGTACTCTAAGATCTGGAACAGTTTACCCCTAGAAATAAGAACCTGTCACTCTATCATAACCTTCAAACGCTTGCTATATAAACTGCTTCATCCCAATGACTATGCCAATCACACCGCACCACTTACTTCCAAAACGCATGAGCTATTAGCAAACTATAACGCCTAGACTCATTACTAAATATTACGACACTAAATAAACTCTAAGACTTCGCAAAATTACATAAAAAACAACAAGATTATGGGTAGTGTTTACTATACAATGATATACATTTATAAACATTTATATGTACATAAAATAATAAAGTTCTTTTCATATTTACATACTTTATCTCCCTGCTGAGCGTAAACTTCTATATACCTCCTGGTTGAGGTCGAACAACCCAACATCCAAACTGAAATGACCATTTATGTAAATTCAAACTCAAATTCCATGAACGATCCGATGCAACCACTTGAAAACGCTGGCTAACATTCTGTACAAGGAGTATTCTTCATCTGAAATAAAGAAGCAACTGGTTTTCAAACAGTTATCAATGTATTACTCAACTTACATGTACAGTCTGCCATGCTGATGCAAATGGCGCAAATGGATAGTTCTAGAGTTGACCCCATTTTATGCAGTAAAACAATCTAACATAACCTTATCTAATTTTCGTATCAAAGATCAAATTTCTTTCCTATTATAAAACTACGATAAGACTGCTGACAAAAATGGAATAAATACATTATTGAATCAAAATAATACATCAATAAACTTTATCTCACGGATGCTGTTCACAACAAAGTTTTATAGGAGAACTGACTTCAAGCTTTATTTTTCCCAGATATTTGTATCACACTCATCTGAAGTCTGGGTTTTTTGTTAATGCGAAGACAATATTTCTATATCTCTTTATGTGTTACACAGACAGACTATTTTGCAGACTGTTCTGACTGACTCTAATGTTAGTTTGAACAAACAAACTGTAATTTATATAATAACTTATCCACGCCTGTACAATTGGTATGTTCCTGCATAAACAGGAATAAATATATATATATTAATCTTCCCTGGGCTTCTTAAAAAAGACTATGCCGTATTACGAAGGGTATTAAATGCTGTGAGTAGGGCTTGTGGTTTGCCACTGCGTGATCTCGCCAATACCATAGTTGAGAGACACGTAAATTCTTGTAAAAATTGGGCAAAGGCCGTACTGTCAGACCCTCTGCACCCTCTTTATTCACAATTATCCCCTTGTATCTCATCAGGTAGAACGAGAAGTCAATATAAGAAATTATATGCTCGTACCACTAAGTACAAAAATTCTACAATACCGTACTTAGCCCGTATTTTATGTGATGAAGACACTGTCAGACGTGAAACATATAAGTTACTATGTAATTAGCATAGTGAATCGACCCTTTCATTGTTCATCTTTCTGTAATTCTATGGTGTCACCCTTTCTATCGTTTAATTATAACTTTGCTATTTTTATTTTAGTTGTTATTACTATTATTACTATAATTTTATATTTTTCTCCTTATCCTATACTGTAATTGCTACATAGCTCCTATAAAAACGTTTTGTTATCATTGTTATGTATTAATTATTCCATTTATCTATTTTTTTGTTTGTTGTTGTCGTTTTTGAGTAAATTAGATGCAATACTGTACTGAATGCTGAAAATTCCTTGCTGTATCATTAATACTGTTTTTGGAATAAAGCAAAATTATTATTATTATTCCTATCTATGTAGGACACACCAGATGTACAGGAATGGATAAGTATTGTTAAAATTACATATGTTTGATTTGTGGTGAAATTTTTTACGTGGCTGCTGTCGTTTTTGTCTTTAGTTTCTGCGACAAATATGATAACTGGTGATTCAATGGACCACATCAAGAAAAAGAGATATTGACTTCACATCACCAAAAAACCCAAGTATGTGTCGGATGGATTACAGATACTTGGAGTCATTTCCCTCATATAACAATGAGATGGATCTTATATAAATATTCTTACTTTATGCACTTGAGGGACTCCAGTTAACAGGCACCATCAATATGATAGTAATGTACACATGGAGTAAGCATGTTTACAGTTTTTCCCTGACACAAGATACATATACAAGGGGAGGTAATGGAATAATGACAGTGAGCACACTTTGCATAAGTTGAAACAGTTCATATGGCATAATCTTAGACACCATTATTGTTTGAGTTTGTTGAAAAAGAGCGTAACAACTGAGTGTCGCGTTACATTTACTCGATATGGTGGGCCGCTCACAAAAGTGTAAAAGTGGCTTATAAAACTTTAGTTTACCGTAAACGATGTTTTCAGCAATATAGTCTGCAAGAGGCTCATCACAGCAGTTGGTATCCATTTAAACATGCAGAGTAGTATTAACGAATCAGCAACCGGTGGAGTTTTGATTCTTTTCGGTCTGGATCCAGAATGACTGCGAAGCAATCCACACAAAATGTCGAATGAGGCATGCAGGAGAAGAATATTACCATCGAATGGGTCGGTGGGATCTGAAATGCAGCTGTCAGCATATTTTCGTTATTTCATAGATAGCCACGTTTATTTTTTTGCTTTATTCCAGAAACAGTACTAACGATACAGCAAGGAGTTTTCAGCATTCAGTACAATATTGCATGTAATTTACTCAAAACAACAAAAAATAAACATCGCATAATAATCATAACAAAACGTTGTTATAGCAGCTATGTAGCAATTACAGTTTGCGATTAGGAGTAAAATATGCATGAAGTGTAAAATTGTAGTAATAATAGTAGTAACAACTAAAATAGCTAAGTTACAGTTAAACGATAGGAAGGGTGACACCATAAAATTACAGAAACACGAACGATCAAAGGGTCGATTCACTTTGCTAATTAGATTCAGATTTATTGGTTGAGGATAGAAGACTTGGAGCCTATGTTAATCCTTTCCTGGAAAATTTCTGTGGTTGTCCAAGCCCTTCTTGAACGAATCAGTTGAGGTTGCAGACACCACTTCTTCTGGGAGTCGGTTCCAAGAGTTTATGACTCCATGTGAAGACCAGTACTCAACAGCAACATGATTTCTTCTTGGCTTTTGAACTCTCCTGCTATGTCCTCTAAGGTGTTCCGACCTGGTGGGGAGGAAAAGAGAGAATGGGTCAGGTCCGTAGTCATTATTTAAAATTTTAAACATTGTGATTAAATC
Organism: Trichobilharzia szidati; assembly: GCA_944472155.2. NCBI lineage: Eukaryota > Metazoa > Platyhelminthes > Trematoda > Strigeidida > Schistosomatidae > Trichobilharzia > Trichobilharzia szidati. Next base: position 194,120,218 of record OX235271.1, read on the forward strand.
TCCTCTCTAACTTTGGTATGACAGTGAGAAGAGATTTGAACTGTCTAGTCTTTCCTCGTATGATAAATTAGTCATTTTGAGAACCATACGTGTTGCCTCCTTTGAACCCTTTCTAGAATGTGTGAGTCCCCTTTTAGACAAAGGCTGGCGGCCTGGATGCAGTTTTCCAGTCTTGACCTCACCAGAGATGTATATAAGGAGGTGAACATATCTCTAGTGATTCTAGTGAAGGCTCTGCGAATTGCCCATAATGACCTGAAACTATGTGCAACCACGCGCGACAGTGTGCTGTAGTTTTTAAGTCGAGGCTAACTATGACACCTAAGTCCAAGTAAGTCTGAACTGATGGAAGTGTAATTCCCTCTAGTTCATAAGAGCTCGCGCTTGCTTGTCCAATGCGCATGGTTGCACATTTTGCCACATTTATCGGGAGCATCCATTCTATGGACCACCCTGACAATTTGTTGAGGTCCTCTTGCAACGTGGATGTGTCACTGCTGCCCTTCAGCTCTCTCCAAATTTTTAAGTCATCTGCGTATAGGACCACAGAGGAGTCGGTGAGCAGAGATAACTCATTGATATACAAAACAAATAGGAGAGGTCCGAGTAACGTGCCTTGTGGCACTCCGCCGAGTACTGCTGTCCAAGAGGAGAGTTTCGAGTTGATCCTAACCCTCTGCCTCCTATCTATGAGGAGTTCCCTGAGCCAGTTTAGTAGGCTGCCTTTGATACCAAGACTTTCCAACTTCATGAATATTCTTTTGTGAGGTACTTTATCAAAGGTTTTGCTGAAGTCTATGGAGACGACGTCAACGAATCTTCTGTTGTCCCTTGATTTGACTCAGCTCTCTTGCAGCGAGATTTGACAGGCATGAAAGGTTCCTTCGGAAGCCATTTTGTGCTCTAGATAATAAGCTGCTATTTTCCAGATATGCCATGATGCTTTTCTTGATGATTCTTTCCAGTGTCTTGATTAAAGTACCGGTGAGACCGATAGGCCTGTATTTTGAAGGGCTTTGTCTTGATCCTCCTTTGTGGATAGGGGTTACTATGGCGTCTTTCCAGTCACGCGGTAACACTCCATTTAGGAGAGATAGCTTGAAGATGCGCCGGCTGTGTGAGCTGATAGCTCCTTGGGAAGCCTTGGATGAAGATTACAGGACCCATTGATTTCCCTGCGGCTAGTTGGTCGTCAGTGCAAGGGTGACTTGGAGGAGGTCATGTGAAGAGGAGATGAAAACGTGTGGGCAGACATGAGGCCAGGTGAAGACTCTAGCAGGGAACCGAACGCAATGGAAACGCACAGCTGAAGCCCCTTGTTCCTCTAGGAATTAAAGGATACAATAATAATAATAACAGTTGATTTCCCTGCATCTAGTTCCATTAGGCAGTTGAGCACGATGCCTTGGTAGATGTCAACGGAAACTATCCCATGTTCTTCTGACCCAGCCAGAGCTGATCCGGTAGGCAGTGATGACTCCTGAGTGAAGACTTAGGAGAAGTAGTTTGCCATTGCTTCTGCTTTTTCTTGATCTTCTTCGATTGTATCATTGTCAATAGTCAGGTTTGGGACACCATTGGATGTTTTATTTCTGAAGTTCAGGTGTGCTTCGAACTTCATCCTTGGTTGGAGGATTTCTGCAATAGCTTTATTTCTAGCAGTGTTATATAATTTCCTGGTCTCAGTCTCGAACATTTGTGTTTACGTCTAAGTAACTTACGAATCTCTCGGTCTATCCTAGGGGGGCAATGTTTCCGACCCTTTGGGACAGACCAAAGGATGAAAGGTACAGTTACTTGGGCGTAAAGTTGTTTAAATTGGTTCCATGCGGCTTCTGCTTGGGACTCTGTGTTGATGTACCAGTTTAGTGAGTTGGCTATTGAGACGGCTGCATTTATATCGGCTTTCCAAAATTTTGGCCGAGCTGGGGTTTTGGTCCTTGCTGCTGTTGCTGTGAACTTGAAAGTGAGCAAACCACGGTCACTTCTTCCTAAAGGAGGAAGATGTTGAATGAGATTCACATCCTCACCATGGAAGAACGCTAGGTCCGGAGTTGAGGAGGAGTGCTGTGAGTCATAGCGTGTGGGCTTAATGATATGTCGGACTAGGGCTAGCGATATACTAGATTCCAGCAGTTTATGGTCAAAGGAGTTGACTGAGGATGGAGTTGTTAGGCTCGTCCAGTCAACTGTTGAGGCGTTGAAGTAGCCGACTACGAGACTTCGACATTTCGAGGCCCAGGAGCCTAGCTTCTCTATCAGGAAGTCGTCTGCACTGCAGTCAGGACTGCGTTGTATAACAAGGAGGTCGCTGTCTTGACCTATGCACTCAAATCTGCAGCGTAGAAGTTCGCACGACTCACTTTCGTGAGCGAGTGCTTCGATACTACGCACGGCTAAGCATTTCTTGAGGTAGATGACTATGCAACCTCCTTTGCGGTTTAGTCAGTCCACCCTATGCACTTCGAAGTTTGGCAGGTTAACTTCGTTGTCAGTGACATCGGGTGTGAGCCATGTCTCTGTGATAATAATTACATCCGGGTTTCCGGAGTCTATCATGTTAACCAGCTCAGTTTGTTTATTTAACGGGCTGTGGGCGTTTGTGTAGCAGACTGCTAATTCAGTTTGGTGCTTCCCCGGCCTACCCACAGACGTTTCGGGATCATTAAACTGCGAACTTGAACAACCCGAAAACCCTTAATTTTAAGGTTCTCTTCGGCGTTTCCGGGTCGTTCGCTTAATTCTAGGGCCGCAGATTGTCTTTTGACACGGTCTCCTAGGCTTAAGTCGGCGTAGATACATATGCCTGATCCTTTAAGTATATGAGAGTTGCTTAGAATAGCACCTCTCTCCTTTCGAGTTTAGTACGACTATGAGGAGACGTACAGGCTGGCTTACTGTAGGTTCAGGCTTTTGGCCCATTCTATATACGCTGTGTATAGTGATGCCTGATACTGTTTGTGGCAGTTGCTTGCCTAAAAGGGGCTTAACCGAATTAAGGTCATGCTTGAATCTGGCCTTGGGATCGGGGGCCAGTGACTATTCCACTTTGTGGAGAATGAGCGACCTGTCAGAGAGATCAGGTTTGCTTGCCGTGCCTTTCTTGCTCTACGGCGTAAGTGTGTTTCTGTCCTTCGTGGAAGGTGTAGCCAGTGTGTTATCCTTATCTCGCTTTTTGCGAGAGACTACATTACGCCATTCATTGGCGTCCTCCTCGCTAATCGTAGTAGGATTTATCTGCCTGCTGCTCACCGGTGTGGATGAGGTTTGATCCACCAGTCCTTGGGTGACTTGAGTTGCGGGTTTTCGACCCCTGGTACTCCTCTTCTTTGTGACAATCTTTCCATTACTGTCACTAGAGGGCTTGTCCAGTATCGTGGGGGCAGCCTGGGTGTCTGGAATGTGGTGGGTGCTCTTCTGTGCTGAAGGGCACCCGCTTATTGACAGAGACACATCGGGGACATGTGCTGTTTTGTCGATGACGCTAGTCACGTCATCGTTGTCTGAGCAATAGTCGGTGTTCTCCTCCGGTGGAGGACGCTTGCAGTCCATGAGCTTTAAAGCCCCACTGAGAGTGGCAATGGCCTCTGTAATAAGGAATTTGGTAGTACTACAACAGTCATTGCACAACCAATTCGCTAGAGGTTTGCAGCAGCGTTTGTATGCTGCAGGAGTTAGGTTTGTGCACATACTATGAAACCATCTCTTGGAGTTATCACACTGCATTCCATCACCCACTGGAAATTGGCACATAACCCTTCCGCAGCGGTTTCTTTTGATAGGCATGCTTTTTACAGCGAACTGGGGAAGAAATTTAAATATGACTTTAAATGTATATAACCTTTATAAATCAGTGATAAAAAGCCAGCCCAGAAAGGTCATGGTTTCATGAGAGGCAGATCCTGTGTAACAAACTTACCATCAGCTTGGGACGACTGGACATCATGCCGGGATATCAATGTTTCAGTCTACGTAGTCTTCCTAGACTTTGGAAAGGCATTTGGCACAGTTCACCATGACCTTCTCCTACACAAACTTGGTCAGGCAGGTATAGGTAAGCCACTTATGTCATGGTTAGAGAACTACCTAGCTGAAAGGCAATTTCTCACTAATGTCAGTTCAGTCCAATCATCTTGGCACAGCTCGTCATCAGGAGTGTCTCAGGGCCCACTGATGTTTGATTTTTATCAATGATCTACCATGCCGTCTAAGCTGCCCGACTCTTCTATACGCTGACGACGTGAAGATATTTTATTTTATTTATTTTTTGTTTACAGCTTGATGCCACACCGTATTTTTAGTACAAGTATGGAATTTTCAGCATGGATATCGGTAGCCCAAATTTTGCAGGCCGACCATAGATATCGGGTGTGCGTCGGGAGAGGATCGAACCCATGGTCGGCGAGAGTCCTAACCACTGTGCCACCGACGCAATAAAGTGTTCGGAAGACTCAAATAGGCCACAGGCAGATTTAAACTTTCTGGAAGACTGGGCGGTGGCCAGTGGCATGACTTTCAACGTGAAAAAGTGCAAAGTAGTGAAGTTACGCACCTGTAGACTGCAGAATGCAAGTGACACCCTGTGCAATGAAGGTTTGTCCTGCACAACATCGGGGCGCGACTTAGGTATAGTTCTAACAGAAAAAACGGACACAAGCGTAAATTACACGGGGACGTAGCGAGGGCATATGCGGTCATACAAGTTACACATAGACAGTTAGGTGCACTCACTCCTGAGATCTTTCTCAGGTTGTAAAATAAGGTCAGACCGCACCTTGAAGTGCATAATATTATTGCACCCTCACTGCTTAGAAGAGACGCCAACCTCTTGGAAAGTGTCCAACGACGGGCAACAAAAGGAGTGGTTGGTCTCCAAAATAAGCCGTATGATGAAAGGCTAGAGAAATTAGGCATATTCACATTTAGCCACCGTCGGCTTAGGGGGGGTTTGATTATTGCCTACAAGATAAGAAATGACCAGAATCACCCAAACAAAGGTGTTCTGCTTTTGAGTAGGTATAGGCTTCCTCGTGGAAATCCCAGAAGGGTAGCTCAATAGAGGGCAAGGGCCCGGTGCGCCCCCACTCCTTTTCACTGCTGATTTGCCGTCTCTTACTGGCAGATGTAGCTATAGCACCATCTGTGGACACCTTTAAGTGAAGGCTAGACAATCATGCAGCGACACGAGGACTGCGTCCAAATGGCCTATCCCTTTAGAATCACATACATCATTCAGGAGCAGACAACTAAATTCGTCGTTTGTCTTCTTTACATTCTCTCCCATCTTACTCTCCTGATAACTCCAACTACTACAATTACTATTATTATTATCACTGACATTATATATATATCAACTTCAAATTTTATCAGCTATCTGTTTCTGCGTTTTCTTTATTTCTTTCTCTGTCCTGGAGTCTGAAAATATTTTATTATTATCTCTCTTCTTTAGGCGACGATACCGAAGGACTAACTGGTCAAAGGGTCAACTCCATTCACAGTAGTAGTAGTAGTAGTAGTAGTAGTAGTAGTAGTAGTAGTAGTAGTAGTAGTAGTAGTAGTAGTAGTAGTAGTAGTAGTAAGAGTCTTAACACACCGCATACTACAAACAATGTATGATTAATCCCACCACTTCACTTTTTGGAGTCAAAAAGGCTAGGACAGTCGAGTGGAAGGACGAACTACACAGAAGTTTACCTCACAATCAAGAAGCTAGCACAAAGAAATCAAATTAGTTTATACTAGCTCGTGAAAACGAAATTGGATATTGGATCGTACGCACCATTATTGTTTGAATTCGTCGGAAACGCGCGTAGTAAATGGGGGCTGTGTTTCATAAGCTAGATACGGTAGGCAATATATTCAAAAATGTATGGAATTGGCTGTGAAACATTAATAAGTTAGTTTACCGACAACAATGATTTCAGTTAGATCATCTGAAAGCGGCCCATCACAGCAGTTAGCGTCCAGCTAAACCTGTAAAGAAGTATTAATGAATAACAATCAAATGTTGCTGGTACCCGAGATCGCTAGCTGCTTGTACCTGCATTGATATTAGTGTTCATATTAGAACTTCACAAGAGAACATAACAATAAATAACAATATTTCCAGTTCTGTTCAATTCGTTTTGATGCATTACTATGATGAGTCATGGGATTATATTTATCAGTTTATTTGAGCGTTTCTTAGTTCTAACCCGTTATTTTTTGATGATGAACGAACCAACGACGTATTAACTCTGTTTTCTTTTCATGTAGATGAGAAACGTGCCGAGGTATCAGTTCGAACGGACTACATAACAGAATTTCTGAGACAATTCAAGGTGAAAATGTTGTTGATTTGGAGAGAACACACGTTCCGCAACGCCGACAATCGGAAGACCAAGTATCGCTGATACCCAAATACTCAGGCATAAACAATCTGAGGGGAGGAATGAAGACCTCCCAAGCTTACAATAATGCTGAATTAAATCTCAGTAATTCTGAAATAATTCTAGCATCCTATAGTGAGTAAATTCTGAATCTGTTCTCGAGTGGTTTGTTTAATGGCACAGACTAGAACTCAGTGCTGGTTTTCAGCGTGACTAGAACTAATTCAGCACCGTGTTCTTTTTCTCGGCATTTTTAGGAATAGATCAGAACATACTGGGTTTGCTTATCAGCGTTGTTCCAGCCCTTATAGGCCATATAAGCAGTTTCAAAAGGTGATTTCAGGTTAAAATTTGCTTGTTTCGTCGGTTGGTTTGATGTTACTTATATGCATACGTATATATCATTCATTATCTGTTAGTGTATACAGGTACGAGAATGACGGAGAGAAAGAATAAATTACTTAAATCTAGCACACGTACTAACTATTCCTTGTAGTATTCCCTTCTCAGCGTATGAGTCCGAACAGTGCTGAAATGCTAGTGAATTGTGGGAACGCACCTCAGCCACAGTTAGACATTTCAGTCGATCAAATGTACTTCAGAGTATTGCGGGAACAGCTTGGCTTGAGGTGGAGTCGACTCACCCTAATTCATCATTCATAGATGATGTCGATATAGCTGCTAGCTGCTCATGTCTGCAAGAATCCATCCATCAGGTGAGTTGTACGAATAAATTTGTTTATCAGTTGGCGGCGGAATCAATACTTTCCCTGCAAATTCCATTCATTATCAACAAACAGTTAGTCTGAAGAAGAAGAATAAGGAATAACTAAAGAAAAAATAGTCAGTGATGTCGCTAGTTCTGCATCTTATACGTCAAACCTCACCTCTGAAGAAGGTAGGAAGGACTTAATCGAGAAAAGATTACTTGTTTTACAAACTACTTATCCGTAGAGTGAATGAATATAAATTTAATCGTGCATTCACCCACCTAACGTGACTATTGATCGTTAGCTGATGTATTCAACTATGAGTAAAACACCGTTGTGTTCATCACTTCCCCTCTAGTAATCAGGCAGCAGAGTAAATGATGAGTGCGTAAATGACTGACTGACTATCTGGCGAGTGAACTTCTCGTCAGTCAGCTACCGATGTGTTTATCTGATATGCGAAACTGGCGTTATGTGTTATGCTTCACATTGCCACCGGTACTCCAGATACGCAAAGTGAACGTGTTTGTTATTGGTCGGGTAGTTTACCACTTCGAGATAAGAAGTCAGGGAATTTTTCAAGGAAAGTGTTTGTTGACCGGTTACCGTCCGGAATAACCGAAAATGGAATAATGGAGGTGTTTTCCAGATTTGGTGAAATAACCATTTGTTGGCCAAAAACATGGTGGTTATTTGAGTAGCGAGTGCAATAACAAAGGTGAATCATTTTACTCTGTTTACCAGTGAAATGACTCACCTTTGTTATTGCACTCGCTACTCAAATAACCACCATGTTTTTGGCCAACAGATGGTTATTTCACCAAATCTGGAAAACACCTCCATTATTCCATTTTCGGTTATTCCGGACGGTAACCGGTCAACAAACACTTTCCTTGAAAAATTCCCTGACTTCTTATCTCGAAGTGGTAAACTACCCGACCAATAACAAACACGTTCACTTTGCGTATCTGGAGTACCGGTGGCAATGTGAAGCATAACACATAACGCCAGTTTCGCATATCAGATAAACACATCGGTAGCTGACTGACGAGAAGTTCACTCGCCAGATAGTCAGTCAGTCATTTACGCACTGATCATTTACTCTGCTGCCTGATTACTAGAGGGGAAGTGATGAACACAACGGTGTTTTACTCATAGTTGAATACATCAGCTAACGATCAATAGTCACGTTAGGTGGGTGAATGCACGATTAAATTTATATTCATTCACTCTACGGATAAGTAGTTTGTAAAACAAGTAATCTTTTCTCGATTAAGTCCTTCCTACCTTCTTCAGAGGTGAGGTTTGACGTATAAGATGCAGAACTAGCGACATCACTGACTATTTTTTCTTTAGTTATTCCTTATTCTTCTTCTTCAGACTAACTGTTTGTTGATAATGAATGGAATTTGCAGGGAAAGTATTGATTCCGCCGCCAACTGATAAACAAATTTATTCGTACAACTCACCTGATGGATGGATTCTTGCAGACATGAGCAGCTAGCAGCTATATCGACATCATCTATGAATGATGAATTAGGGTGAGTCGACTCCACCTCAAGCCAAGCTGTTCCCGCAATACTCTGAAGTACATTTGATCGACTGAAATGTCTAACTGTGGCTGAGGTGCGTTCCCACAATTCACTAGCATTTCAGCACTGTTCGGACTCATACGCTGAGAAGGGAATACTACAAGGAATAGTTAGTACGTGTGCTAGATTTAAGTAATTTATTCTTTCTCTCCGTCATTCTCGTACCTGTATACACTAACAGATAATGAATGATATATACGTATGCATATAAGTAACATCAAACCAACCGACGAAACAAGCAAATTTTAACCTGAAATCACCTTTTGAAACTGCTTCCATTGCACCGTGATCATCCAGTATCAGGAACCCCTCGGTGATGAATCACATGTGCTTCTGCAATCATTGCATCCCAATCGTACTTGTCGCCAGAATTGCATCGAATTGTTGACGTGCCTTCAGTAGGAGGTGAAGCTGTTTGAGCTAGCTTCTCCCCAAACATTGCGTGAATGAGCGGATTATATGAGGTCAACGCCAGTGGTAGCAGCTAGCATACATCCCGCTATAAGTGACAAACTGCACTAACGTGTTGGTGTACAACGACCACTTCAACGTCCCTATGATGACCGATTTAGTGTGCTAGCGTAGGATCAAAAGGTTATCACGGTTGGACGATCAGATAAAAGAGTAGCCATGAGCGTTGATAAGGTCAAACTAGCGTGTATCGACGACTCTCAAGACAACGATGAAGATCAGTTGAACAACTTGCGGACACTTCGAGTCACTAGAACTGCCACGTCAGCATCAAAACCCGTGAAATCGACGCTGTCTGGTAGGAGAGTTCATTGGCCTAAACGTTACATTCAAATGATCACCATTGAACTTATTGTGAATTTGCATTTTTATTTGCCTTATTCAAACTTACCATATAACTGGTCATTCAGGTTATCGATATTTTCATACATAGTTCACATTGCTATTGTGTAAACATTGACGATTAGTTTTGCATAATAAAAATTCAATCGTGTAATGTTTTCTTCCTATATACCGTTTTCATCTAAAGTCTACAGTTCCCCGGCTGATTTTTATCATAATAACACAAATTTTCTGTTATAATTATCAGTCCAGTTCTCTTTTGTGCATTTACTTGCGTCCCTCATGTACAAAATGAGAAAATATTATTAATGTTATTTTCCATATTAATAACTGCCCCTCCCATTTTCTCAAAACTTTGAATTAAACTGCGTATTGTTCAGCTTGATACAACAACAATTTTCTATGCATTATCGCTGCTATTTATTTTGCAAACTCAGATTATTGTCGAACACTTGAATGTATTATTTAATATTTCAGTTTTCTGGTGTGTGTGTGTGTGTGGAGGGGGGCGTGGAATTGTGTAGCACCACCTATATTAAGCCTAACTGTACGCTTATAAAACTAATTCATGTACGCATGTTATACACTTACAGAAACTAAGTTTACTTATGCTTGTTGAATATTTGTCATTGTATCACTGAATGGTGCTTTTCGTTTGTTATTTATTTATATACACATATATGTTTTACGCGGTTACACACTTTCTCGTTCACCTCGCGCTTTTTGAAATTCGATTTCATTAACAATACATCTTGTCACGTTTTCACTTGTGCTTCTTAATACAACGTTGTTCATCGTTGACCGTATACAGCGTTAGCACATATTACGTGAACGTGAAAACGTGGATGTACTTTATTAGCATAGTAATCGGAATCATCGTCAGTACGCTATACTTCGAGTGTCTCAGGAACTCTATATTTATTGAATTCAGTTCGAGAATCTATTGGAATCGGAATATGCGGTCTCTGTTGACACATCAGCTTTCAGTGCAGTAGAACTGTGTTTAGGATGGGATGGAGGATTTCTTCAGCGTAATGTGGTACTAAGTGTTTGATAGTATGTAGAAATGACATTGAGGTGGCTTGTCTTTTCCCTTCTCGTAGATATCAACAAGATCAGCAATCTACTTAAAGTGAGGTTCTCATTGTCTGTAGTAGGTTGTGTGTAGGATGCTTTGATATTTGAAATACTGAATGTTGTATCACTGTCTAATTGGGAAGATTAGTGGCTTAGTTAATGTGGTCACGAATGACTCTCTCTGTTATGCACTCCAAACCACATCCGAAAGTTGGATATTAAATCTTTCTATTCTTGAGTGTCTGATCGAATCCTGTCGACTTGGAAAGTATATTCGCGAAGCTTTCATTGCCCACTCTACTAGGCAACATCTTCAGCGCATAGTTCAATTTGAAGTGAAGTGAGCTTCTAGATTTCTCCACGAGTAGTTTACTAGTCATCTCTCCTAGTGGGTCACCTTGAACGTGATTGGTTGTTTTTGTGTGTTTTCACACCCTCTAGGCTACTCGTCTTGGTACTGATTGTTTCCGTGACCTGAAGTTTGACCCTCTGTGTGTGTGATATTTCCTTCTTATCGATTGGTAAGTTTTGCTTATGTCGATGTGTCTATTGATTGACGATTCACTGGAATACCAGGCAGCCTTCTAAAGATTCTCTAGCATTTTCGGTGTTTCCTTTGTCTAATATTTGAACGCTGGTTGTCCCAATGGAATTGATATCCGTGGTTGTCTGTATGCAGCGAAATGAGCGAGGAAGTGGGTGTCTTGTCTTTTGAAGGCTAGTTTATGTTCATGGATACGAAGATGAAGAGGGCGTCCGCTCTGACCAATGTAGTGATTTTAGCAGTTGTTAAAATTTATTTTGTAGATGTTGTTGGTTTCATCTTCTTTCTTTGTTGAGTCTTTTGGTTGACATAGAGCCAGCTAGCCAGCTGAGTGGTGAAGTGATTTTGTTGGTTTGTGTGCAACGTCAATTCCTAAAGGTCTGAAGAGTCTTACAGTGATTTCTGAGATGTGCTCTGTAGGTGGTAGAACTATTTCCTTTGTGCTTTTCTTGGGGGCCTTTGATTTGGTAGATTAACTTGCGCGGGTAGATGCTTATTGACGAAATTCCGTGGATATCCATTCTTTTGGAAGACGTCCATGAGATATCTTCCTTCAATTTGCATTTGTGGATTGTCAGTATTTTGTGGTCTGATGTGAAGCTTCAGTCGGCTGGAATCTCGGATTGAGTCATCCTTTGTGGTTGTTGAAGCATATCGGTGGTGGTTATGGGGGAAACGCTATCCGGGAGTGAGAAGCTTTGCAACAAGCGTAAATCAATGACAGAAATGACACCAATAGCACACGTGGTGTTGTGTTGTCGTTGTTCTCTAGGCTGAGAGATAATACTTGATGTTTGGAAAACTGAGTGGTTGACTGTAGCCTGAGTGACTACCACTCACCTGGAAGCAGACAGGCATATCCATTCAGTGACTATTGATGTTAAACAGGAAGAAAATAACACAGAAGTTGAAATCTAGGCAGTAACTATGCATCATCTCTTCGTGGGAGCTAATGTCAACAGAGGCTGATCCATTCATTCATTCTGAGTGAAGGAACCACGACCATCCAGTTAATCATGTCGAAATTGATGTCCTCTAGGACTACTAACTGAAGAGGACATCGTTTACGTTGATTCACTTTCATTAGAATAGGAAACGTTGTTGTATAATTAGATCTGAGTGGAGAATTGAAAATGAATATTATGGGGAGGAGTGTTCCGTGTTCACTGTTTTCAGTCTTACAATATTTTAATGCCCACCTACTGCCTGTAGGTGGTGTAGAAAGCAAGAGACCTCTCGTGGAGTTCAGTATTCACAGGCGAAAGACAAATGTTCATGTTTGATAGATTGATGCTACACTGCTCAGCTTTAATAGAGTGTTCATTGTCCCTTTATCCGACTACATTCAAGAATATTCGGCACCACAATGAAAGTGAAATATATATGGTGGACATCAATATCAGGCGTGGATTTCAAGTTACATGACGAAGTGACATTAGTTACGTGGTGTCGGGATGAACAAACAATCGTAATTAACAGTGATGTCATAATTGGCGCTGGCACCTACACAACATGACGACCTGATCGGACAGTTTTCAACTGCCTTATATTTGACTTCACAGTTTCCGAGGATTTTCAGTGTCATACAACAATTGAAACATTGATTATTCATTCATGGCTTGGATTTTCGAGGATTTCTGTACTATGTATACCCTTTATTTTGAATAATGGTAGTAATACTAATGATAATGAAAGCGTGTCACTGTTGTCGCAAGTGAATGCGACTTTCCTTTCCATCTCAGTTTGAGGAATGTCTACAAATAATCAGTTGGTCATTGTGTCATGTCTGGGGAAACATTCTAGTTAGTCAAGTTAGATGACAACCACAAATGATTAACACTCGATTATAACAGGTAGTCATTGAATACTAGGTAGTACTGGACAATTGCTTCGTCCCAGCTCGCGACTCCTCATTACCTCCCACTAACCCACTAAGGATTGGATCGAGTTCCCATATACCAACACACAGGAACTATTCTAATGCTGACTGGTAGTTTTCTGCAGAATGGATTACTTGGAGTTGTAGTGAGAAATCGTGACGAGTGATGTATATCATGTCAGCTGTGTAGACAGTTACCTACCGGTGATATTAGCTGCCAGGAGCGCCATATATCGCTTAATGGTGAACGTGACTGCCTCGTAGTCTGAAGTCTGTGGGTTTGGTCACAGTTGGGTGAGGTGACTGGTACATACTACTGCAGAGTTCTTATCTAGGAGGAAGCATGTCGTCTTCTTCACTAGCCCTCTACGTCAATTCGCCATCTAACTTCAGGTATGCGTGATTACTGTTTTCATCTACTACTATCAGGCATGGAAGAACATTGGAACTCTCTGAAGGTGATATTAAGCGAAACATGCACCACGGTTTCAAGAGGGGAGAAAAAAGAGGCAAGACAAGGGATGGATCTCTACGGACAGCTGGAAGCTAAATGAGCCTTCACCTCAAAGTGACTTACTCAGTGATGTCATTAAGAGGAGAATTTCGACTTCTTTAAGAGGATTTTCTTCTGCTTTTTCACCAGTCGTCTACTGATCTCTATAAGCACAAAGTACAAGATGCTATATCTGACCACTTCTGTGTGTATATGTAACGGCAGAAAATAAGAGAAGTGGTAATCGACAGTTTTATATGAAGGAAAAACGCATCATACGCACTATACATTTTTAAACACATTAAAAGTCGACCGGGTCAGTGGAAAACAAACTGTTCTGATTTGTCGACAGCCGATCGAAGACTAAACAAATAGACGAGAAGTTGTCCAATGAGTCGTCCAATTTCCAGATCATCACGTAAACTAAATCAAGGTTTAAGTGAAAAACACTTCTACCTCTGCAGCCACTGATTTCAAATGTTGGTATCGATTTCGGCCACTTCCTATCCATCTTTATCTATAAAATATACACCCCGTATATATATATATATATGTATCCTGTCTAAACGGATTCAAGAACACTATTCCTCATGGTTTCGGAAAGGTTGCAGCAGCTCCATAAGAAGTACAATAATTGAACACCTTGGAAACACTGCCCACAATCTCCCTTGACAAACTCCTCCTTCAAATTGATCGACAAAGTGAAAAGTAACCTGTCCAGTACAATCCTCTTTCCCCTCTTGTTCACCGCTGAAGCTCTAGCTATCCAGATGGAGAAGCTGGAGGTGTTATGCATACAAAAGAAAGTCTTTCTTCATTCACTTCTATTATCATGGTAAGGAGCCTAATATTTTCTCTCACTCTTTCTCACTTCATCTTTAAACACGTTCAACTCTCAATTCACACTCTTCTACTGATAAACTTCTGTGCTACATTCTATTCTACTCTATTCGCTTTCATCACATTGGTTACTTGTATTCGTTATCAATTTCATTGATTAAGCTAGAAAATGTTGAGCATTCCTCATACTCACTTAACTATTCTTCCTATTTTTTAAATAATAATATTGCATCCAGTTAGTACATTGATGAATAAATAAAATTCTACATAGATTAAGGGTAATCTCAGTTAGTTTTGACAACAACATATTGGCATGTCGGTAGCAAAGCCAAAGTTGAACAGAGTGTTTGAAGGCGTTGGAAAAGTAGATGCTAGCATGCTATTTACTGGCGTAAGCGGTAACAAAAAGGTTGAGATATACAGAGTGTGAAAGAACGAAGAAGAATGTTTTAAATAGAGTTTGTAAGGAAGAAAGAAACAAAGCAGTACATAAGAGAAAAGGAAAAGAAAACGTTCTACGTTCAAATGACATGAGTTGGAAAGACGAGATCCAGTTGTTCTACTGACTATTTAATAAGTTATAAGTTTCACGCCTAATGCTTTCTTTATCACACAGAACACGAGCTAAATAGGGTATGGTTAAGTTTTTGTACTCTCTAGTGCGAGCATATAGTTATCTATATAGGCTTCTGGTTTTGCCTGATGAGATACAAGGGGAGAGTTGTGAATGAGTAGGGTGGTGTGAGTTAGACAGAATGGATTTAGCCCACTTTTCACATGAGTCCATGTGCCTGTCAAACACAATATTAACAAGCTGGTTAATTGGCACGTTGCTTACCCTGCTGACAACCTTTAACATCCTGCGTAATAAGGTATACTCTTTCTTCAGTATCTCTGGAAAAACTAAGGGGGAACAATTGAGAATAATATGCAGGATGCGAGTGTTAACGAATCGTAGGAGTAAGGGTTGGGTTGGGTTATTCCAGAATGCCTTAACTTCTTGATGTAGAAGGTAAGACGGAATATTTTCTTAGGAATCATCAAGATATGAGACGACCAGGAAAGATCAGCAGATAGAATGATGCCAAGACACTTAATTTCCAACTTGCTCTCTATTTCAGTGCCATCTAAGTTGCACACCTCGTGAGTGCTAACCATTTTGTTTAGGTCAGATTCATGCCTGAAGGTGAAATTGACTGTTTGACATTTAGGGGGATTTAAGATTAGACCGTTTTCCTTGGACCACGGGCTGATTTCTGATAAAAAGCCATTTAGTTTAGAGCAGTCACTTTGACATTTGACAGGCAAAGATACTGTCAGGTCGTCAGCATATTTGACAAAATCAATGTCATTTGAAGATGGTGAGTAATGTAGAGAGAAAGTAAAGGGAAGTGGGGAGAGTACAGCACCTTGGGGGACACCATCTTCAGTGAGCGCAGCACAGGAGGATTTACCCTTGTATACGGTGTACTGCATTCTGTTAGAGAAGTAGGAATGCAACCGGTTAGTGACGCAGTACTCAGTTTTTGTCCTAGAGAGCTTATTTAGCAAGAGACATCTGGTTACAGAGACGAAAGCAGAAGTGAAGTTGAGAAACGTGTAACGAATGTATTTGGCACCTTTATGTAATGATGAGACGATGTTGTTGTGTAGGACGGCTGCAGCGTCTAAAGTGCTCCTACCCTGTCTATAGGCAAATTGTTTGAGGTCTTCAAAGTTTTTAAGGGAGGGTTCAAGTTTAAGAAGTACTACTTTTTCCATAAGCTTTAGAAACGGGGAAGTGATGGCAATGGGTCTGAACTTTACGTTCTTGATGTTTCTAGGTTTAGGGACAGTGACTATTTTAATGTCTTTCCATGCAACAGGTACGACATTTTTGGAGAAAGAAGCATTTAGGATGTTAGTTAGTGGAGAACATAAAGTATCTGCACATTGTTTTAGAACATATGCAGGTATACCATCAGGGCCAAGGCTACGTGAGGGCTTGACCGTTTCAAGACATTTTAGAACATCGAGAGCATTAAAGTCATGAAAGTTGTCAGCTACATGATGTGTAACCTAAGAAGTTTTAGAGGCGGGTATCGACGTTCGCGAGTTGTACGGATTATACTAACGCAAGATCTTATACCAACAACCACTATAGTGTTCGTTCTTCGAGTACCAAATGGTAAAGCAAAAGACCAGATTTTGTCGTCCAAATACGATATATATTTTGGGACCAAATCGCGGGTAGGAATGAATGCTTAGCTAGCTAGTAATCGTGCACGCACGTGACACGACGGAGCACCAAATGGCGGGGATGCTTGACCGTAAGCCTTCAGCTAAACAAGTCGACTTAAACAGTGATGGTCAGCATCCAATGTTGAGTGATGATTGCTGTGGTCAATAATTTTGGGGAATTATTTACCTCTACAGCTCACTCCCCCCCTAGTGGGTTTGTGAGGACCCTAAGACATGACCAGCCGGAAGTAAAAAAATCTCGATGGTTCCCTGATGGGTGAAAAAAATCTTCCGAGCGGCTTGATGGAGAGCCTGCTGGTCTGTCTGCCTATGCTAATAGGGTGTCTGTACATAGCTTCCTCAATGTTGTTCGTTGGATCCCGTGCTTCGTTTGTTTCCTGTCCAGTGCCCGTTGCACCTGGAAAAGAAAACAAGAATGCTGAGAACCTTGTCAAGAAAAATGTACCAAATAAGCGTTTTTTTTACCAAAAAAAAATGACATGCATCTACTATACAGTAAAATAATGTAAAGTTCAAAATATCGGGAAAAAAAAATATACATATTATAATTTTATGTACGGTTATAGGAAAAATATCATTTACTTGTGTTAAATGACGCAACATAAAAAAATTGATGTGTCACTCAGTTATGTGAGATAGGTGTGAAGGTATTCTGGGAATCTAACGTGACGTCCAGAACGCGTTTTTTTAGAGTGATCGACCGAAGTAGCCAGTGGGCGAATGCCCTGACAGTCAATAGTGTGACTCAGAAAATCGAGTGAGTCAACGCCTATCTGACACTTCTGTATATTGATGGTAACACCATGTTGGCGTAACCTTTCAAATGCCAAGTCCAAGTGTCTAAGGTGAGTTTCCTTATCTGGACTGGCAATGAGGCAGTCGTCTAAGTATGCGTATACAAAGTCGAGACCGCGAAATACTTCGTTGATGAAGCGTTGGAATGTTTGGGCCGCATTCCGGAGGCCGAATGGCATACGTAGGAATTCGAAAAGTCCGAAAGGCGTAATGATAGCCGTTTTCGGAATATCTTCCGTTGCCATCGGGATTTGGTTATATGCTTTAACCAAGTCGATTTTGGAGAATATAGATGCTCCAGATAACGTTGCCGTCAAGTCGTGTATGTGAGGCAAAGGGTAGCAATCAGGAGTTGTTTTGGCGTTCACTCGCCGGTAATCACCAGTGGGTCGCCAATCGTTGCTATCCTTTTTCGGTACCATATGCAACGGGGATGCCCATGGACTATTCGATGGCCGAATGATGCCAAGGGTGAGCATATGATCGAATTCGCTTCTGGCAATTCTCAGTTTGTCGGGGGCCAGTCGTCGTGCTTTAGATGTCACGGGCTGTCCTGAGGTTATGATGTGGTGCATAACATTGCTGGTTATACACGGGAGATCGTTAGATGGGCAATTGAGTTCCGGATATTTGTCAACAATCGGTTGAAAAGTTGGATCGAGGATTGCTTTCATCTTAACGATTGACAAGCTGGGGCCTACGTAAGTTATGCCTTTGATAGACAAACTAGTAGTGTTGTCAATTAATCGTTTACGGCGGACGTCTACGAGCAAATCATGATGATTAAGTAGGTCCATGCCAATGATGGGCATTGTGACGTCAGCGATTAGGAAAATCCACCGAATAGGTTTGCGTAAACCTACGTTCAGATAGACGTATTTCCGACCATAGGTTGCAATTGGTTTTCCATTTGCAGCCTGTAGGTTGAAGTTAGGATCCTTCTGTCGATCTGCTGCTGTAGCAGGAAGGACGCTGACTTCGGCGCCTGTGTCGACTAGATATCGAGTCTGGCTCATCACATCATGGATGTAAAGTAAGCGGCTAGTGCCACCGGCGACGGTTGCCGCTAACGCGTGCCGGCGGGATAGTTTCCCACAGACTTGGAGTCTTTGCCGAAATCACAAGGTTTTCGACAACATTTTGCTTCCTTGCCATAGGTGTTGTGATACCAACACCAGTCAGGATTTTTGAGAGAACGTGTGTTGGACTTAGATCGTCCACGTGCGCTTTGCCGTTGAGGGGATTTAGAACGACGATAGGAAGAATTGCTAGGCTTGTTTGACCTAAGCATCTGCTGGACGGAGTTGCATAACTCTATCATTGCAGAATCCTTCTTCGAAGTCTGTTCGGTAACAGAGTATACTTCGGTAACTGGCCGTTTCGTTATCTCTAGAATTCTATCTGCAGAGACAGCTAAATCATCTATGAGAACACTTTGAAGTGTCACAAGTACAGTCTGAACTGACTG
The DNA here is from genome assembly GCA_944472155.2 of Trichobilharzia szidati. Classification (NCBI taxonomy): domain Eukaryota; kingdom Metazoa; phylum Platyhelminthes; class Trematoda; order Strigeidida; family Schistosomatidae; genus Trichobilharzia; species Trichobilharzia szidati. The sequence goes on from OX235271.1 coordinate 194,139,038, forward strand.
TGGCAGTTTGGATAAAAATAGTTCTCTAAACAGTCCTTCATCGAACTGACTTTGGCCAATGATCTCTTTCATTCTTGCCAGCATGCTCACGGCTGACTGATCTCCTAACTCGATGTTACGAAATAACTCATCCAGACGTTGTCGATCTGTGAGAACGTTTCTCTTTAGGAGGGATGCTTTCAGCAACTCGTACGAGTTACTTACCGACATCTGCAGAGTTACGCACCTGCTGAATTCTCGCGGTAGGGCGTGAATAACTGCAAGGAACTGTGAACGTTGATCAGTTATGCCATGTTCACAAAAATCAGACTCAGCAATCTGAAACCACGTTTCAGCATTATCTGGCCAAAATGGTACTAGCTGAATTGTTTTGGCGGTTGAGCGAATCTGAATAACCTTGGGGCTAGGATCACTCATGACGAAAAGTATGCCGATAACAATATAGTACAAGAATAAACACAAAAAGGAACGAACTCACCGGGTTTATCTGCGTGTGAATTGAAGATGTAGTTCGTGGTTGGGCTCACCAGTTTAGGGGCTGCAGGTATCGACGTTCGCGAGTTGTACGGATTATACTAACGCAAGATCTTATACCAACAACCACTATAGTGTTCGTTCTTCGAGTACCAAATGGTAAAGCAAAAGACCAGATTTTGTCGTCCAAATACGATATATATTTTGGGACCAAATCGCGGGTAGGAATGAATGCTTAGCTAGCTAGTAATCGTGCACGCACGTGACACGACGGAGCACCAAATGGCGGGGATGCTTGACCGTAAGCCTTCAGCTAAACAAGTCGACTTAAACAGTGATGGTCAGCATCCAATGTTGAGTGATGATTGCTGTGGTCAATAATTTTGGGGAATTATTTACCGCCACAAAGTAATTTTAGTAGAAGGAGAGCGTATAAAAGACTGATTAAGAGCATTGACATCATAAGAGGGAAAAGCATTACATCGCTTACTATTGCTAGTAATTTCACTGAAAAGTATACACATGTTGATAGGAGATTTGCATGACAAATGTGTATGGTTATACATAGCATTGAGATTTCAGATTTGATTAGAGCATTAATCCCTTTAAGTCCTAACTTATCTTTGGATTTATATAATGTTTGTTTTTGCCTACGCAGTTGTTTGAGACGAGGAGATGAGAAGCGGTCGAAGCGTTTGAATAGTGTTTGTTTGGGACAGCATATATTATAATATATATATATATATATATTTTATGATATCTACATATTGCATCCAATCTACCGTTTACTCCCATTTATTTATCACCTCAACATGAATTATAACAGGATCATTTACTCTCGTAACTTTATTAATCATTTAAGACCAAATGACTTTCATATTCCCAAGAAATCAAGGAGGAAGCATCGTAGTGGTTGGCAGAGAGCTCTCAAACGTACACCAATACACCTAACTACGGTCCTTGTCATGAGGAACACAAACTTCCGCTCTCTGCCAAACAAGATAATGTACCTACAATCTCTGAAGTCCACTCGCACTTATCAATGGTGCTTATACTTTTACGGCTTGGTTGCTGTTAATTATTGTAATATACAAAATAAATGTAAGCAAAGAATATCCTTTTCGATAAATTCCTCCTCTTCTGCCTCTACAATTATCTGCATATGTGTTTATATACACAGAAAATATTCTAGATTAGTAGTCAATAAAAATATCGATGTGTTTTTTAAATAATATCGATTTGTAACGTAAGATCACCATGGAATTACCACAGTTCATTAAAGATGCTTCAATTACAATAATAATAAAGATATAGTAGCAAACAGAATTAAAATTGTACCCATTCCTAAGTCGTCTACTGCGACATGTTTTAAATTTAGACCCACTGCTATTACTTCCCCTTTTATGAAAGCTATGGAAAAGTTCCTCTTACTTAATCTTCAACCTTCAATTAAAGCCTTTAACGATCCCAGACAATTCACTTACAAACACAGTAGAAGCACTTTAGATGCAGCTGCAGTCTTGTATCATAACATTGTCTCCAGCTTAGACAAGGGGGCTAAATTTGTTCGCTGCACCTTCCTAGATTACACATCTGCTTTCGACTCAGTACCTAGGGACATTTTACTAAACAAGCTTGCTGAAACTCAAACTGACTGTTGGGTTGTCAAATGGCTCCATTCTTATTTCTCAGAAAGAAAGCAATACACTGTATATCAGGGAAAGTCGTCCACATCATTGCTCACTGAGGCTGGTGTCCCTCAAGGTGCTGTCCTCTCTCCTTTTCTGTTTTCTTTCTTCTTGCATGACTCGCCTCATTCTGATGAAATGAACTTTGTTAAGTATGCCGATGATCTAACTATTTCAATGTCTGTTAACTCTCAGCTTGACTGCACTAAGATGAACAACTTTCAATCAGAAATTAGCAAATGGTCTTCGTCTAACGGCCTTAAACTTAATCCTTCCAAATGTCAGAATGTTAATTTCAGTTTCCGATGTAAACGAAAGTTAAATGAAGCCGTTGGTTCCTATGACCCTTGCAAAATCGATGATACTGATATAGAAACCAAGTCTGAAGTTAATTATCTTGGTTTAATTCTCTCTTCTGACCTATCCTGGTCCTCTCATGTCTTAGCGATTTCTCAAAGAATATTTCGTTTGACTTTTTACATTAAGAAGTTGAGGCACTCAGGCATAACACAACCACTCCTCTTACAGTTTGTCAACTCGTGTATTTTACCTATTCTTCTTAACTGTTCACCATTATTCTTTCCTGCATTGCTTAAAAAGGACTATGTCATACTTCGTAGAACTCTGAAGACTGTCAGTAGGACGAGTGGTATCCCATTGGGCCATATCGTTGGCGTTGTCACCAATAGGCATTTGATGTCATGCAACAGATTCGCTAGAGGAATTTTGTCAGACTCTGAGCACCCACTCTACCCGCAGCTCCCACCTTGTGTCTCCTCAGGTAAAACAAGAAGTCTTTTCAGAAGACTTTATGCACGTACGTCTAAGTATAAAAATTCCACTATACCATATTTGGCACGTACTCTCTGTGATGAAAATAGTGTCAGAAATGAACTAACTAACCTTCTTTGCACCAATAAATAAACCATTTCCTTCACCCTTAAAGCATCAAACATTATTGTTATTGTATTTCTTATATTTATAATCCTCTCAATTTTTTCGTTTTGTTTATTTTATTTTTCATAAGTGTGGACATAATTTTAAGCTGTATTATGACTGTTAACTTTGTATTTCACCTCACTATATTATATCAACAGAACATTAGGCCCAATTATCCATAACATGCTAAAGTTTCCAAACTGAATCGACAATACCGTTTGAAACAAACTCACTGTTATTATTATTATGTCTAATAATTATGTCGTAAATGTGGACAAATTCCTCCGATTACTTTTGTTTTAACTTTTAATTTTATATATATTCTGAGTAAATCAGATGCAATATTGTGACAAATACTGAGAATTTCATTCTGTATTATAAGTACTGTTTTTGGAATAAAGTAAGTCATTATTATTATTAATATTATTATTATAGACTAAAATTGGGAAAATTCCACAAAAATTCAGGATCGATCATTCAAACCTAGATGGCCAAGCGGGTAAGGATGATGAATGAACTAACTTCTTTTGGATGCACAAATTAAGCCTGTTAATATGGATTGTAACTGCCTCAGAAATGTTTAGTAGTCGAACTCCTAAGGCAAAATTGAGATTCGTAGGTATGTGGTAAATGACCCTGAAAGCGTAGTTAACGTCAATCTCGTGATCTTCTGTATCCACAAGATGAGTGAGATAGAATAGCGCTGCGAATAGATCAATGATTCAGGCTATTCACTGGTTAGTTAGTTGATTAGTTAACCTAATATAGGCAGTTGCATTCGGAGTTTCGCTAATTGATGCTTCTCTAACTACTTACATGGTATCTGATGGTGTGAACATGTGAATTTTACCTCAGTGACTGGTGTGGATTGAATCTTTATTAGGATTGTTATTGTGCATGTTGACTGCCAGATGTCGAACTCTTAAAATCTCATGTCATTCTTCTCTGTCTGTAGTCTGAGATTTAGATCATTTGTAAGTTGGACTCGAGTCGGTGTTATTCCTCACACGTATTAATTAATTAATATAAGAGGTTTGACATACTCGTCGAATGCTTTAACGCGAATTCAACTGATTCAACTGATGAAGTCTCCAGAGGTGGTGATATACATCTTGCTCTCCATATCTTCTTTGTCTCCATGTCATCCATCTCTTTTGGTTTATAAAAACACAATGTGACTTGAGAGAGTGTCACAATTCCAGTATTACTTCAATACATAGATCTTCTTCATTCCATTGCTGTAGAATAATTCTTTGTGTAATGCTCACTGGATGATTATTCCCTTGTATGCGTTTTGAAGGTGGGGGAATGGGGTAATTCTCCTAAATGCATCCTCCTAGCATAACAGCATTGTAGTTAGTGTGAGTGTGTGTGTGTGTTATAATTACTTGTAATAGTAGTAATCGTATTTCGCAATGATCGAATTATACAGGAAATCAACCAACAACACAGAGAGGGATGAATTTAGGAATTTGTATTTGGTGGAATTATTTGTAATTCATACAATAAATATTAATAAACAACAGTAAGTATTTGAACAATACAGTGATAGAAATTGTCAATCACCACATCCGCCACATGTCGAATGTCTCCTTGCGTATTTATAATGATGTCTCGGTTCGCTTGCAAATCGCTGCGATCCTCTAACTGATTCTGTGATATTATTTTCATCAGTATCATCTGAATTGATTTCTGAATTATCTACAAAATCAGGATTAGTAGCGGAATCATTAAAATTGTAATCGGAACGACCTACTTCATTTATTTTCACTTGATCCAGGTGTCTGTTGTAAACTGAATGATCTTCGATGTCTAATATCTTCACCATTCCATTTCCCAACAGAAGGTCTATAGTCATTCCCTCTACAATAATGTACATCAGAAATCGTAGACATCAGATGTGTTCAGAGATTTCGAGATCTGAAGAGTTTAGGAGGACTTTCATGGGTGCTTGTATGCTCCGAATTGCGATATTCAAGTAGGAAGTTATCAACACATCTCTCTAACTCATCAAAATGTTTAGGACTCATTGATTCTATAGCACTCTTTAATGTTCCTACGAAATTTTCTACCAACCCGTTAGACTGAGGATGACGTGGTGCTGTGTACAAATGACTACAACCCATATGTTTAAGCCAGTCGCTGAAGTTCTTCTCAGTGAAATGAGTACCATTATCAGTAACTAAGAAATCTAGAATTCCTTCTCGACTAAAAATCATCCTTAAAGCTCTGTGAGTGATTTCTGCGTTAGGACTATCTGTAATTATGACTTCTGGCCATCTAGAATAAGAATCCACAATAACTTAAGCAAAGTACCAACTTAAGAATGGACCACAGTAATCTGCATGAATACGCTGACAAACCTCACAAGACGCAAGCCATAGGAAATTTTATGCAAACAACTGGAACAGCTCTTTGATCTTTTGCTAATGTCAGCATCAATTTCCGGCCACCAGCACGTTAGACGTGATAAGGATTTCATCGTATCAGCTCCCAGATGAGCAGAATGAAGATCATCCAGAATCGTAGATCTTATTATCGGAGTTATAATAATTCTGTCATTCAGACATAGAAATCCTTCAGGATGGACTGAAACCTCATCTCTTAGCCTACAAAAGTCCGGGAATCTTCGCTTACACTAAATATTTCAACCTATTTTGTTGCACATATAATGCTTCCGTAATATTTCCGATTATCGTGATTAGGTTGAACTCTATCTACAGGTAACGTCTGGACTAACAAACAATCAGTGTCATTAGAAGAATTTCCAAATAATGATTTGTGAGATAAGAAGTCTTCATGAGGCATATCCTTAGTCGATCTGTGTTCAATAGTGTAATTATATGCACTTAGTTCTAAACTCCATCTCTGAACCATAGCAGCAGATGATCTATTCAAAGATTTTTCTGGATTGTAAATGAATTTCAAAGCCTGATGATCAGTAACCATGTGAAACTTAGTACCAAAGAGATACTTGTGCAAGCGTCTTATTGCCCACACAAATACTAAAGATTCTTTCTTGGTTTGTGAGTACCCTTGTTCACTCTTACTTAGACGTTTTGAAATACAAATAACAGGTTGTCCATTTTGCTCAAGTACTGCAACTATACCCATAGGCGAAACATCTGTAGTGAGAACAGACTTATCTTTCGATGAGAAAGGTCTGAGGAAGCTGGTCTATCAAGAAATGTCTTTATCGAAATTTATCAAGAGAACCAATTGTATGAAATGACAGAGTGTTTGTGTTGTGTGTGTGTGTTGGTATCAGGAAACATACATAATGCCGACACAACCGGTTATATCAATAACCAAAATGAAAATATGAGTACATTTGCTATGCACTCGTCGCCAATAAGTTATGGGGTCGTTCCCGATATTATGGTGTGACCGAGTAGTGTAAATATGCGCTAATGAGATATAACGGACGATAACGTACGCACAGACTGGTACTGCTGAGTACTGAATTTGTCCTGACGCGAAAAAGGCAAATCAGAAGACCACCACGTTCACGACGATACGTGTATTTCCAACAAGGGAAATTAACTGTCGCACAAGAGTGAGAGTGAAAAAGTACTAAAGAGTACGACGAAAGGTGTGAATTAACTGTACAGTACAAAAGTATATGAAATATATAGTGTAAAAGATGTCTTTAACTTTGTTGAAAACATTAAAGATATGAACCTAGCAGACAAAACTATGTTATCGTTGGACGTAACATCACTATTTACCAACATCCCCCTTGTAGAAACTGTCGACTACATATGCGAGCAACTCGTAGAAAAGAAAATAGAAATTGGGATCACACCAAGAAAATTGAAAGAATTACTACTAAAATGCACTATGAACGTTCAATTTGTATTTAACAAGGAGTATTACCGCCAAATAGATGGGATTGCTATGGGTTCTCCCCTTGGTTCCTTATTAGTTGACATATTTCTATCTAAACTGGAAAATGGTCCTTTAAAAGAGATACTAAACAAACTCGATTATTATTGTCGATAGGTTGACGATACCTCTATCATTTGTAACAATAATTAAGATAGACAACACTTGCTACAAGTCTTCAATAAGGTACACCCAGCTATCAAATTCACTTGTGAAGAGGAACTCCAAGGTAGTATTCCATTATTTCTGGATGTTCTTCTTACAAAAAGAACAGACTGTCCCTAAAAGCGAAACATCAATTGGAAAGCGACGTGGAATGGTCAGTACACCCACTTCCATAGCTTCATACCTATACAATATATGCGCAACCTAATCCGTTGTCTTAGCCATAGAATTAGACGCATATGCACCGACGATTGTATTGAAGATGAAATAAGAAATCTTACAAACGCCATGCTACAAAACTACTATCCTACCAACTTTGTAAAGAAGTATATCTATGAAAATACACATAAAACTAAGCGAGACACAGTAAGTAAGAAAAAGCTTTACTTAAGTGTACAATTCAAAGGCGATATATCCAGCTATATATTAAACCGTAGATTAACGACAGCAGTTGAAAGAAATTTGAATGCCGCAAAACTGCATGTCAGTTTCTCAACCAAACCGATATTGACACTGTGCATTAAAGATAGATTACCCAAAATGGCGACATCAATGTGTGTATATAAATTCAACTGCTCCTGTGGAGCTAGTTATATAGGTCATACCCAAAGGAATTTATCTTTACGCACTCGTGAACATATTCCTGTTTGGCTTGGGAAAAGAGCAACCAAATCAATAAACAGTGCAATTCTGTCTCATCTAGTGGATAGCGAACACTATATCAAAGTAGATGAGTCATTTACAGTTGTGTACCGACTACCGTACAATCTCCGCAAAGGCACATGATTACGCCTCCTAGTCATAGCTGAGGCCATAGAGATTAATAGAGAGAGACCAAACCTATGTGCACTCTCTCTGTCTACGCTGGCCCACTATAAGGTCACCAGGATCATAATTTTTCGTATTATTATTATCATTATTATCACTTTGTGATATCATGTCTTCATTATCCATTTCTCCACCCAGTTTATTTCACCGCATTATTACACTTAATTTTTTGCCAACCTTTGTGATTTTACACTAAGCCTACCAATTCTGTAACATCTTATTACAATTTAGCCTCCTTACTTTATCATTAGACATTATCGGTCAGCCCTCCAATTCAGTGTCCCCTTTGTTAATGTGTGTTTGTATGTATTTTGTGGTTAGCGCATTTCTCTCACCCCAATGACACTTGTATTCTGTTGACTATAAAACAGCACTATATCACCCAATTGTTAATTCACACTTCATCACATTTTTCTGATTATACACCCTAAACACATTTGATTGACGATGTTAACTAATGGACTATCATCTCAACTTACACATACATGCACCCCAATACAGTTTCTGATATTATTTTCATTTGCCTTTATTGGCTATATGTACTCTATTATTCATGGATTTATAACTGTAGAGGAAGCCTGAGGAAGAAGTTATCGAAAACAATTGTTCGCTCAAAATCTTGTTTTGATTACAAAAGTATATTTAAAACAATTAGTTCCCTTTATGAATTTAGATAAAGCAATAAGAAGACGTAATTTGTCTGAATTGTTTAATGTGCATATTTGCGCACAACACATTTCGAACAATCTGATCACACACGGACTTGTCATAGGAGTACATATATATGAAATTAATAAAGAGGTAAGAGGTGAGAAAATAGACTACTTAGGTTAAGTTAAAAGGACATATTGAAGGCCAAAATAACAATGAAGACCACTATTGTTTTTGAACACATAAAGATGGCTTAAACTTTCTAATTGCTAGGACTGCCACAAACTTTAGGATACGCCCCAAACACGTTTTATAGATAGGATTAAAAGATCTGTTAACGCCAATTTTATGTCCTGTTTCTATAATATGTATCGCAATAGAAGAGCTAGTTCTCCTGTTCTCACAGTTAATAGTTAAGTATGTGTTGAAAGATACATTTGAATTGGTTGATTTTCTTGACGATAGTAATATTAATGTTATCAATAAGAATATGTACTCTTTTGATGTAAACTCGTTATTCACTAATGTGCCTTTGCTCAAAACAGTTGACATTTTGTGTGATTATATTTCCACAAACAATTTTTTCATCCCGTTCCCTATATCCTATTTAAGGGATTTATTACTTCTATGTACTAACAATGTTAGGTTTACATTTGAAGGCGATTGTTTCCGCCAAGTTGATGGTGTTGCTATGGGAAGTCCGTTAGGACCCCTTTTAGCAGATATTTATATGTCATACATTGGGAATTTATCGGAGGATTTAATCGAAAATGTGCCACTTTACAGAAGGTATGTAGATGATATTGTTATCATCAGTGATAAGTCTTGTTCTACCACCTCAATTTTAAATCGAATGAATGAAGTTCAGAATAGCATATCACTTACATCTGTAGAAGAGGAAGATAATTGTTTATCTTTCCTAGACATATTGCTTAGTCGATGGCTTGATGGGTCAATAAAAAGATCTATTTATAGAACAACTACCTGGACAGGACAGTATCTTAATTACCACAGTTTCTGCCCTGTTCGGTACAAAAGAGCCTTAGTGAGTGAGGTGCCTCTTCAGTAGAATCCAACGAATATGCACTGAGGACACACTTGATGAAGAAGAAAGAAAGTTGACACAAACTCTGGTTGATAACAATTATCCAGACAAGTTCATCAGGAGATATAAAGTAGTCAGATCACCAAGACCCACTCTACAACTCGCCGCTAAGAAAGACGTGTACATAAAGCTACCCTATATGAGGCATCAAAGCAGCTTGATAACTAGACAAAGACTGAACGCTGCTGTCAAAAAGACTTTTTATGCAGCCAATATCATAATAATCATCATCATCATCAGTCCCTTGACTTTCGTCGTGGGGGTGCTATGACAGTTCGCGCTATCAGTCTTCGCCATTCTTCTCGGTTTAATGCTATTTTCTGTAGCGTATCCAAGGGCATTTCAGTCCACTCTTTTATGTTGTCAAGCCAGCTCTTATTCGGTCGACCTCTCTTTCGTGCTCCTCCTACTGTGCCTTGTAGAATCGTTTTGGACAATGTGTCGTGTCTTACCGTGTGGCCGAACCATTGTAGTTTCCGTTTCTTTACGATTGAAAGGAGTGGTTCCTGTTTTCCTGCCAGTCTATGGACCTGGTGTAAGACATATTCATTAGTTTTCCTTTCAAGGTAACTTATTCCTAGGATCCTTCTATAGCTTTTGTTTTCGAAGGCTTGTATTCTTCTTTCTGACTCTGCATTCAGGGTCCAGCTCTCACATCCATATAGGAATACAGAGAGGACCAGTGACGAGTAGAGTTTCATTTTTGCTGAGACGCTGATGTTGCTCTTCCATATTTCCCCTAACTTGGACATGGTGGCAGAGGCTAGGTTTAGTCGAATTTTTATTTCCTTAGTGGACCTTCCATCTTTTGTTAGGGTAGACCCAAGGTATTTGAAAGTTTCAACCTCTTCTAATACATGTCCATCAAGTCTGATACATCTATCTGAGTTGTTTCCTCCGTTAATGAGTATTTTGCTTTTTTCTGTGCTGATTTCCATGCCCACAGATTTGGCTGCAACATCAAGTCTTGAGGTGAGGTCCTGTACTTGATCAATGTTTTCCCCAATGAGGGCTATATCATCAGCAAATCTGAGGTTGGAAATTGGTCTTCCGTTTATGCTAAGTGTCGGTGTAAAGTCATGTAGGGTTTGTGTCATAATATGTTCGAGGAATAAATTAAAGAGGACTGGTGAGAGAATGCACCCTTGGCGTACTCCTATAGTTGATCTGAAGAACTCGCCAGTTTGATTATTTAGAGATACTGCACTACTAGATTTGTTATATAAAGACTTAATAACCTCAATTATGTTTTTATCTATATTGTAGTTATTCATGACTTGCCATAAGCCTTCGTGCCACACGCGGTCAAAGGCCTTCTTAAAATCGATAAAGTTGTGTACTAGCATTTTTTGGTGTTGTAGACATTTTTCGTTTAGTACCCTTATGTTAAAAATTTGTTCAGCAGTGCTTCTGCCCGGCCTGAATCCGGCCTGTTCTTCTGAGAGTATTTCCTCTACTTTCTTTTTGAGTCTGTTCAATATTACTTTCAGCATGACTTTACTTGGGTGGCTGATTAAACTTATTGTTCTGTAGTTCTCGCACTGCTTTGCGTCCCCTTTCTTAAATAGTGGAATGATTAGTGACTGAGTCCATTCTTTAGGCCATTCTTTTTCTTGCCAGATTTTTTGACAGGCTGCTTTCAGCCATTTAACTGTTTGTGGTCCACCATGTTTAATTAGTTCTGCCGGTATGTTGTCAATTCCTGGTGATTTATCTCCCTTAAGTGATTTTATTGCTTCCTCTACTTCTGACTCCAGTATGGGTGAATCACCGATCTCCCTATTGTCCCAGCATGAATTGTTTATTAGGCTATAATTAAGGCTTACTTTATGATTGTAGAGTCCCTTGCAGTATTCTGTCCATCTTCTAAGGATATCTGCTTCTTCTGTTAAGAGGGTGCCTTTACCATCCTCAATTACGGTTGCTCTATTTAGTTTCGTATTGGTCAGCTTACTCAGTGTTTCGAATGCTTTTTTATTGTTGCCTCCCCTTAAGCTATTATCGATGATATTACATTGTTCAGTAATCCAGCCCTCTTTTGCCCTCTTCATTTTGGAGCGTATTTCTTTGTCTACTGTTCTATACTCTTCCCTGTACTGGGAATTAAGTCCTTTCTTCATAATAATAGAGAATGTAAAACCAATATATCTATCTATCTAAGCCCTTCGAACATGCGAAAAATGACGTCACATCCCACTGTATTTACCAATTTGAATGTACGTGTGGACACACATACACACAGGGAGGACTCATCGATCTCTGCAATTAAGGGCTGACTTCAGAGCATATTCCTAGGTGGTTCCAAAGACAAATAAAATCTTCAGAACCTATTAACGGTGAGAACAGGATACTTAGCTCTTCTATTGCGATACATATTATAGAGACAGGACATAAAATTGACGTTAACAGATCTTTTAAACCTATCTATAAAACGTGTTTGAGGTGTATTCTAAAGTTTGTGGAATCCCTGGCTAGTAATTAGAAAGTTTAAGCCACCTTTATGTGTTTAAAACAATTCGCCATCACATTAAACCTTCCTTGGTAAATTTTGTTTAGATACCAGTCAGAGTAGATGTACTATTACCTCTATTATTTGGCTTAATGGTCTTCATTGTTATTTTGACCTTCAATATGTCCTTCTAACTTGACCTAAGTAGTCTATTTTCTCACCTCTTACCTCTTAATTAATTTCATAAATATGTACTCCTATGACAAGTCCGTGTGTGATCAGATTGTTCGAAATGTGTTGCGTATATACATTACACGATTCAGACAAAAATATGTATGAAAATGACTAATACATACATGAACCAATAAGATAGACAGTAGCTGTTTTTCTTACCACCAACTGGATTCTGATTGGTTGTAATGTCATGTGACAAAAAGGTCATACATTGTTTACCTAGTTAATGGACAGACAAAACATACTGTGAGTTATAATGGAAATACTATCAATATGCACATACAGTAAAATATACCAGACTGTCAAAGACAAAGCAGACATCATGTGACTACATATCAACATTTTGTGTGTAGATGTAACTTTCCTCATCATTGTGAGTAGACAAACAAATGGTATCAACACAAAAGGAGAACAGAGTTATGCCAACAGAATTCACTCACGTGTTTCAGTGATCAAAATTAAATTCCCTAGATAGACTAAACAATTAATCAATTAGTTTTTTTACGAGTTGATCACGGACTGATGTCAGTTAGAGAACCATTGAAAACCAGGGAGTACTGGACAGCTGCTGTTTCATCCTAGTTTGGGAATCATCGCCAGCTGTCCAGTACTCCCTGGTTTTCAATAGTTCTCTAACTGATATCAGTCCGTGATCAACTCGTAAAAACATAACAAACCCTTACAAACCAAACTATAGAAAAAATCAATTAATTAATTAAACCAGTAATAACAGGGGTTGTAGGATTTGATAGTGTGGAAAATTCCCATATTATGAAATCAACAGAACATTAGACCCAGTAATCTATAACATGCTGAAGTTTCCAAACTAACTCGCAATACCGTTTGAAACAAACTCACTGTTATTATTATTATGTCTAATAATTATGTCGTAAATGTGGACAAATTCCTCCAATTAATTTTGTTTTAATTTTATATATATTTTGAGTAAATCAGATGCAATATTGTGACAGCTACTGAGAATTCCATTCTGTATTATAAGTACTGTTTTTGGAATAAAGTAAATCATTATTATTATTAAAAAAAATTAAAAGTCAATCTGAACGAAGAATATTCTTTTCAATAATTTCTCTTCAGGTTCTTACAATTATAAAATATGATTATATTTGTTGTCGTTACAATAAAGGCCAGTTATGTGACGGATGATCCCTTTTTGAACGAAGAATAACAGATTAGTTATGGGGTGTCAAAATAAATAGTCGTATTTGTGTGACAAACATGCTCTGGGCTTAATTCCATTACTAAATATTGTAGAGCGGGAGACAATGGTGGTGATTAATCATAATAGATTTGTAGAGTGTGGGGTAGGAAAAAGCTGACAAGTCAGTTCAAGGTTATAAAAGGTGTCAGGTGAGTGACTGGCTAGTACAGAGTGGTATATATTAAAGAGGAGGAGATAGTAAGACTGCAATGAGAGAGGTTCATAATGAAATAATGAATATGTGAAATGAAACAGGTGGAGGCACACATTGAGATTGAGGTAAGAGATAATATCATCACTAATAATAAGTCTGGATAGTATAAACGAAAAATTCGATAGTATTGAGAGAATGTTTGCATGAAGGGCATAAATTATGACGAATAATAATAATATTAATAATAATAATTGTAATAATAATAATAATATTTGTAATAATAAGCAAAGGAAAAAAAACCAAGAGGGTTAAGGGGAAGGAGCACTCTTGGTGAGAAGAAGAATCATCAATCCAAGTTTGGCCACGGTAGGAACAGTGTCTGGACGTGTTCTTTTTGGATACAAAGTTCCAGTTTAGCCGATCTTATTGTAACAGCTTCAGCTATGTGTAGAACACGTAAGCGAACTGTATGTGATAACGACTTCGGAATTCGGTATATAACAACAAATAAAATATTTTATAATTGTAAGAACCTGAAGGGGAGAAATTATTGAAAAGAATATTCTTCGTTCAGGTTGACTTTTAATAACAGGGGGGGTGTTCAAAAGTGAGGTACAACATACACAGAGACTCACACACACACACACACACTAACTACAATGCTCTTATGCTAGGAGGATGCATTTAGGAGAATTTTATCCTATTCCCCCACCTTCACCTAATAATATGTCGTCGTTGAGATCAGATCATGGATTGGTACTCTTCAGTTTTACTCCAGATTCATTCCCAATTTCACTCAACTGTTATCTCCGCTTTTTGATATTGTCTCCAGTAAACAATTTAAGTAGGAACAACAAGATGAAGATATCTTGCCAAGAACTTTGAAGTTTCTTGATAGACCAGCTTCCTCAGACCTTTTTCATCGAAAGATAAGTCTGTTCTCACTGCAGGTGCTTCTCCTATGGGTATAGTTCCAGTACTTGAGCAAAATGGACAACCTGTTATTTGTATTTCAAACGTCTAAGTAAGAGTGAACAAAGGTACTCACAAACCAAGAAAGAGGCTCTAGCAGTTGTATGGGCAATAAGACACCTGCACAAGTATCTCTTTGGTACTAAGTTTCACATAGTTACTGATCATCAGGATTTGAAATTCATTTACAATCCAGAAAAATCTTTGAATAGATGATCTGCTGCTATGGTTCAAAGATGGAATTTAGAACTAAGTGCATATGATTACACTGTTGAAGACAGATTGGCTAAGGATATACCTCATGAAGACTTCTTATCTTGCCATCAATTAGTTGAAAATTCAGCTAATGACACTGATTGTTTGTTAGTTTAGCCTTTACCTGTAGATAGAGTTCCACTTAAAAACGATACTACGAAATATTACGGTAGCATTATATGTGCAACAAAATAGGTTGTAATATTCAGTGTAAGCGAAGATTCCCGGACTTTTGTAGGCTAAGAGATGAGATTTCAGTCCATCCTGAAGGATTTCTATGTCTGAATGACAGAATTATTATTCCTCCGACATTAAGATCTGCGATTCTGGATGATCTTCATTCTGCTCATCTCAGGGCTGACAAAATGAGATCATTAGCACGCCTAACGTGCTGGTCACCCGAAATTGATGCTGATATTAGCAAAAGATCGAAGAGCTGTTCCGGTTGTTTGCACAAAATGTCCTATGGTAAATCACTGTGGAAAGCTTGGCCGGCGTCTTGTGAGGTTTGTCAGCGTATTCATGCGGGTTACTGTCGTCCATTGTCAAATACATGCTATTCCTTAATTATTGTGGATTCTTATTCTAGATGGCCAGAAGTCATATTTACAGATAGTCCTAACGCAAAAGTCACACACAGAGGTTTAAGGAAGATTTTTAGTCGAGAAGGAATTCCAGATGTCTTAGTTACTGATAATGGTACTCATTTCACTGAGAAGAACTTCAGCGACTGGCGTTAACATATGGGTTGTCGTCATTTGTACACAGCACCACGTCATCCTCAGTCTAACGGGTTGGTAGAAAATTTCGTAGGAACATTAAAGAGTGCCATATCATCGATGAGTCCTAAACATTTTGACGAGTTAGAGAGATGTGTTGATAACTTCCTACTTGAATATCGCAATGCAGAGGATACAAGTACCCATGAAAGCCCTCCTGAACTATTCAAATCTCGAATTCTCCGAATGCATCTGATGTCCACGATTTCTGATGTACATTATTGTAGAGGGAATGACTATAGAGCTTCTGTTGGGAAATTGAATGGTGAAGATATTAGACATCGAAGATCATTCAGTTCACAACAGACACCTGGATCAAGTGAAAATAAATGAGGTAGGTCGTTCTGATTATAATTTTAATGATTCCGCTACTAATCCTGATTTTGTAGATAATTCAGAAATCAGTTCAGATGATACTGATGAAAATAGTATCACAGAATCAGTAAGAAGATCTCAGAGACTTGCAAGCAAACCGGGACATCATTATAAATACGCAGGGAAACATTCGACATATGGCGGATGTGGTGATTGACAATTTCTATCATTGTATTGTTCAAATACTTACACTGTTGTTTATGAATATTTATTACGTGAATTACAAATAATTCCACCAAATACAAATTCCTAAATTCATCCCTCTCTGTGTTGCTGGTTGATTTCCTGTATAATTCGGTCATTGCGAAATACTACTATTACAAGTAATTATAACACACACACACACACTAACTACAATGTTATTATGCTAGGATGCATTTAGGAGAATTATCCCATTTCCCCACCTTTAGAAGGCATACGAGAGAATTATCCAGTGAGCATTACACAAAGAATTATTCTACTGCAATGGAATGAAGAAGATCTATCTATTGAAGTAATACTGGAACTGTGACACTCTCTCAAGTCACGTTGTTTTTATAAACCAAAAGAGATGGATGACATGGAGACAAAGAAGACATGGAGAGCAAGAGGTATATCACCACCTCTGAAGACTTCATCAGTTGAATCAGTTGGATTCGCGTTAAAGCATTCGAAGAGTATGTCAAACCTCTTATATTAATTAATTAATACGTGTGAAGAATAACACAGACTCGAGTCCAACTTGCAAATGATCTCAATCTAATTAACTAGTGAATAGCATGAATCATTGATCTATTCTCAGCGCTATTCTATCTCACTCATCTTGTGGATACAGAAGTTCACGAGACTGACGTTTACCATGCTTTCAGGGTCATTTACCACATACCTACGAATCTCAATTTTGCCTTAGGAGTTCGACTACTAAACATTTCTGAGGCAGTTACAATCCATAGTAACAGGCTTAATTTGTGCATCCAAAAGAAGTTAGTTCAGTCATTGTCCTTACCCGCTTGGCCATCTAAGTTTGAATGATCGATCCTGAAATTTTGTGGAATTTGCCTAATTTTACTTGATATTCTATTTGCTACCATATCTTTATTATTATTATTATTATTACTATTATTATTATTATTATTATTATTATTATTATTATTATTGAAGCATCATTAATGAACTTTGGTAATTCCATGGATCTTACGTTACAAATCGATATTATTTAAAAAAACACATCGATATTTTTATTGACTACTAATCTAGAATATTGTATTTATATAAACATGCATATATATATATATAATTGTAGAGGCAGAATAGGAGGAATTTATCGAAAAGGATATTCTTTGCTCACATTTATTTTGTGTCTTACAAGAATTAACAGCAACCAAGGCGTAAAAGTATAACCACAGGTAAATAGTATTATGATAAGTGCAAGTGGACTTCAGAGATTGTAGGTACATTATCTTGTTAGGCAGAGAGCGGAAGTTTGTGTTCCTTATGACAAGGACCGTAGTTAGGTGTATTGGTGTACGTTGGTGCGCTCTCTGCCGACCACTACGATGCTTCCTCCTTGATTTCTTGGGAATATGAAAGTCATTTGGTCTTAAATGATTAATAAAATTACGAGAGTAAATGATCCTGTTAGAATTCATGTTGAGGTGATAAATAAATGGGAGTAAACGGTAGATTGGATGCAATATGTGGATATTATATATATATATATGCTGTCCCCAACAAACACTATTCAAACGCTTCGACTGCTTCTCATCTCCTCGTCTCAAACAACTGCGTAGGCAAAAAGAAACATTATATAAATCCAAAGATAAGTTAGGACTTAAAAAGACTGATGCTCTAATCACGTGCACGATTACTAGCTAGCTAAGCATTCATTCCTACCCGCGATTTGGTCCCAAAATATATATCGTATTTGGACGACAAAATCTGGTCTTTTGCTTTACCATTTGGTACTCGAAGAACGAACACTATAGTGGTTGTTGGTATAAGATCTTGCGTTAGTATAATCCGTACAACTCGCGAACGTCGATACCCGCCTCTAAAACTTCTTAGGTTACACATCATGTAGCTGACAACTTTCATGACTTTAATGCTCTCGATGTTCTAAAATGTCTTGAAACGGTCAAGCCCTCACGTAGCCTTGGCCCTGATGGTATACCTGCCTATGTTCTAAAACAATGTGCAGATACTTTATGTTCTCCACTAACTAACATCCTAAATGCTTCTTTCTCCAAAAATGTCGTACCTGTTGCATGGAAAGACATTAAAATAGTCACTGTCCCTAAACCTAGAAACATCAAGAACGTAAAGTTCAGACCCATTGCCATCACTTCCCCGTTTCTAAAGCTTATGGAAAAAGTAGTACTTCTTAAACTTGAACCCTCCCTTAAAAACTTTGAAGACCTCAAACAATTTGCCTATAGACAGGGTAGGAGCACTTTAGACGCTGCAGCCGTCCTACACAACAACATCGTCTCATCATTACATAAAGGTGCCAAATGCATTCGTTACACGTTTCTCAACTTCACTTCTGCTTTCGACTCTGTAACCAGATGTCTCTTGCTAAATAAGCTCTCTAGGACAAAAACTGAGTACTGCGTCACTAACCGGTTGCATTCCTACTTCTCTAACAGAATGCAGTACACTGTATACAAAGGTAAATCCTCCTGTGCTGTACTCACTGAAGATGGTGTCTTCCAAGGTGCTGTACTCTCCCCACTTCTCTTTTCTTTCTTTCTACATGACTAACCATCTTCAAATGACATTAATTTTGTCAAATATGCTGACGACCTGACTGTATCTTTGCCAGTCAAATGTCAAAGTGACTGCTCCAAACTAAATGGCTTTTTATCAGAAATCAGCCTGTGGTCCAAGGAAAACGGTCTAATCTTAAATCCCCCTAAATGTCAAACAGTCAATTTCACCTTTAGGCATGAATCTGAACTAAACCAACTGGTTAGCACTCACGAGGCGTGCGACATAGATGGCACTGAAATAGAGAGCAAGTTGGAAATTAAGTGTCTTGGCATCATTCTATCTGCTGATCTTTCCTGGTCGTCTCACATCTTGATGACTTCTAAGAAAATATTTCGTCTTACCTTCTACATCAAGAAGTTAAGACATTCTGGAATAACCCAACCCAACCCTTACTCCTACGATTCGTTAACTCTTGCATCCTGCATATTATTCTCAATTGTTCCCCCTTAGTTTTTCCAGATATACTGAAGAAAGACTATACCATATTACGCAAGATGTTACAGGTTGTCAGCAGGGTAAGCAACGTGCCAATTAACCAGCTTGTTAATATTCTGGTCGACTGGCAATTGGACTCATGTGAAAAATGTGCTAAATCTATTTTATCTAACTCACACCACCCTCCTCATTCACAAATAAATTTATTCTCATAGTACAGTACATGAGGGACGCCAGTTTACAGGCATCATCAAATTGTTACAGAAATAGAACCATATAATTCAATCACAATTTACAGGCAGTAGCAAGATATGCTTTACATGTTCGCTGGAGATTATACATACACTTGATAAATGTTAATTCCAGTAGTATAAAACAGCCTTTTCACTTATATACAATCATTTCTGTGCAAAGTTGGAAAAATCTGCTAGATTGTCAGTGAGTGCAACACAACAAGAAATACAGGAGTATTGTCTTCGCATTAACAAAAAAACCAGGTCTTTGGTGGATGGATTATAAGTGCCTGGGAAAAAAATAAAGCTTGAAGTAAATATTCATACATAACTTTGTTGTGTGCAGAGTCCTCGAATTATAGTTCATTGATGTGTTATTTTGAAATCAGTGATGTGTTTATCTCATTTGATCTTCAATGTCATTGTTGGGAGTAAGTACTTAAGGGGTATTTTCTCCCCTTGTATCTCATCAGGCAAAACCAGAAGCCTATATAGAAAACTATATGCTCGCACTAGCGAGTACAAAAACTCAACCATACCCTACTTGGCTCGTGTTCTGTGCGATAAAGAAGGCATTAGGCGTGAAACTTATAACTTATTAAATAGTCAGTAGAACAACTGGATCTCGTCTTTCCATCATTTATAGGTACAACGTTTTCTTTTCCTTTTCTCTCCCTCTCTTATTTTCTGTTATGTACTGCTTTGTTTCTTTCTGTTCCGTACAAACTCTATTTAAAACATTATTCTTCGTTCTTTCACACTCTGTATATCTCAACCATTTTGTTACCGCTTACGCCAGTAAATAGCACGTTAGCATCTACTTTTCTAACGCCTTCAAACACTCTGTTCAACTTTGGCTTTGCTACCGACATGCCAATATGTTGTTGTCAAAACTAACTGAGATTACCCTTAATCTATGTAGAATTTTATTTATTCATCAATGTACTAACTGGATGCAATATTATTATTATTTAAAAAATAGGAAGAATAGTTAAGTGAGCATGAGGAACGCTCAAGTTTTTCTAGCTTAACCAATGAAATTGATAACGAATGCAAGTAACCAATGTGATGGAAGCGAATAAAATAGAATGTAGCACAGAAGTGTATCAGTAGAAGAGTGTGAATTGAGAGTTGAACGTGTTTAAAGATGAAGTGAGAAAGGGTGAGAGAAAATATTAGGCTCCTTACCATGATAATAGAAGTGAATGAAAATAGACTTTCTTTTGTATGCACAACACCTCCAGCTTCTCCATCTGGATAGCTAGAGCTTCAGTGGTGTACAAGAGGGGCAAGAGGATTGTACTGGACAGGTTACTTTCCAGTTTGTTGATCACTTTGAAGGAGGAGTTTGTCAAGGGAGATTGTGGGCAGTGTTTCCAAGGTGTTCAATTATTGTACTTCTTATGGAGCTGCTGCAACCTTTCCGAAACCATGTGGAATAGTGTTCTTGAATCCGTTTAGACAGGATCCACGTCGAACAATCCATATACCATGTTCCAACAAGAATAGGTGGACTGATATATATATATATATATATATATATATATATATGCAGAGGCAGAAATTTTTATCACTCAAATCTGGATTTAGTTTACGTGATGGTCTGGAAATTGGACGACTCATTGGACCACTTTCTCGTCCATTTGTTTAGTATTGGGTCGATGGCAACCAATCAGGACAGTTTGATTTCCACTGACCTAGTCGACCTTTAATGTGTTAAAAAATGTGTAGTGCGTATGCTGCGTTTTTCCTTCATATAAAACTGTCGACTACCACTTCTCTTATTTTCTGCCGTTACATATACACTCAGAAACTGGTCAGATGTCCCATCTTGTACTTTGTGCTTATAGAGATCAGTAGACGACTGGTGAAAAAGCAGAAGAATATCCTCTTGGAGAAGTCGAAATTCTCCTCTTAAGGACATCACTGAGTAAGTCACTTTGAGGTGAAGGCTCATTTAGCTTCCAGCTGTCCGTAGACAGTCATTCCTTGTCTTGCCTCTTCTTTCTCCCTTCCTGGAATGGTAGTGCATGTTTCGCTTAATATCACCTACACAGAGTTCCATGCCTGATAGTAGATCATAACAGTGATCACGAATACCTGAAGTTAGATGGCGAATTGACATCAGTTAGAGGACGAGCGAAGAAGACGGCATGCTTCGTCCTAGATAAGAACTCTGCAGTAGTATACACTAGTGACCCCCCCCCCACAGACTTCAGACTACGAGGCAGTCACGTTCACCATCAAGCGATATATGGCGCTCCTGGCAGCTAATATCACCGGTAGGTAACTGTCTACACAGCTGACATGATATACATCACTCGTCATGATTCCTCACTACAACTCCAAGCAATGCATTCTGCAGAAAACTACCAGTCAGCATTAGAATAGTTCCTGTGTGTTGATGTGTGGGAACTCGATCCAATCCTTAGTGGTTTAGTGGGAGGTAATGAGGAGTCGCGAACTAGGATGAAGCAATTGTCTAGTACTACCTAGTATTCAATGACTACCTGTTATAATCGAGTGTTAATCATTTGTGGTTGTCATCTAACTTGACTAACTAGAATGTTTCCCCAGACATGACACTATGACCAATTGATTATTTGTAGACATTCCTCAAACTGAGATGGAAAGGAAAGTCGCATTCACTTCCGGAAACAGTGACATGCGTTCACTACAATAAGTATTATTACCACTATTCAAAAATAACAGGGTATACATAGTACAGAAATCCTCGGAAATCCAAGCCATAAATGAATAAACAATGTTTCAATTGTTGTATGACACTGGAAATCCTCGGAAAGTGTGAAGTCAAATATAAGACAGTTGAAAACTGTCCAATCAGGTCGTCATGTTGTGTAGGTGCCAGCGCAAATTATGACATCACTGTTCACCACGATTGCTTGTTCATTCTAACACCACGTAACTAACGTCACTTCGTCATGTCAGTTGAAATCAACGCCTGATAATGATGTCCACCATACATATTTCACTCTCATTATGGCGCCGAATATTATTCGAAGTAGTCGGTTAAAGGAACAATGAACACTCTATTAAAGCTGAGTAGTGTAGCATAAATCCAGCAAACATGAACTTCTGTCTTTTTCCTGTGAATAATGAACTCCACGAGAGTTCTCTTGCTTTCTACACCACCTATAGGCAGTAGGTGGGCATTAAAATATTGTCAGACTGAAGACAGTGAACACGGAACACTCCTCCCCCTAAATATTTATTTTCCATTCCCCACTCAGATCTAATTATACAACAACGTTTCCTATTCTAATGAAAGTGAATCAACGTAAACGATGTCTTCTTCAGTTAGTAGTCCGAGAGGACATCAATTTCGACATGATTAACTGGATGTCCATTGTTCCTTCACTCAGAATGAATGAATGGATCAGCCTCTGCTGACATTAGCTCCCACGAAGAGATGATGCATAGTTACTGCCTAGATTTCAACTTCGGTGTTATTTTCTTCCTGTTTAACATCAATAGTCACTGAATGGATATGCCTGTCTGCTTCCAGGTGAGTGGTAGTCACTCAGGCTACAGTCAAGTACTCAGTTTTCCAAACATCAAGTATTATCTCTCAGCCTAGAGAACAACGACAACACAACACCACGTGTGCTATTGGTGTCAATTCTGTCATTGATTTACGCTTGTTGCAAAGCTTCTCACTCCCGGATAGCGTTTCCCCCATAACCACCACCGATAAGCTTCAACAAACACACAGGATGACTCAATCCAAGATTCCAGCCGACTGAAGCTTTACATCTGACCACAAAATAATGACAATCCACAAATGCAAATTGAAGAAAGATATCTCATAGACGTCTTCCAAAAGAATGGATATCCACGGAATTTCATCAAAAGACATCTAACCGCGCAAGTCAACCTACCAAATCAAAGGCTCCCAAGAGAAGTACAAAGGAAATAGTTCTACCACCTACAGAGCACATCTCAGAAATCACTGCAAGACTCTTCAAACCTTTAGGAATTGACGTTGCACACAAACCAACGAAATCACTTCACTCAGTTGGCTGGCTGGCTTTATGTCAACCAAAAGACTCAACAACGAAAGAAGATGAAACCGACATTATCTACAACATAAACTGTAACAACTGCGAAAAACACTACATTGGCAGAAGTGTGCGCCCTCTTCATCTTCGTATCAATGATCATAAACTAGCCGTTAAAGGACATAGCATTCACTCCCTTGCTCATATCTCTGCATACAGACAACCACGGATATCAACTCCACTGGGACAACTGGCGTTCAAATATTAGATAAAGGAAACACCGAAAATGCTAGAGAATCTTTAGAAGGCTACCTGGTATTCCAGTGAATCGTCAAGCAATAGACACATCGACATAAGCTAAACTTACCAATCGATAAAAAGGAAATCTCAAACTTCAGGTCACGGAAGCAATCAGTACCAAGACGAGTAGCCTAGAGGGTGTGAAAACACACAAAAACAACCAATCACGTTCAAGGTGACCCACCAGGAGAGATGACTAGTAAACTACTCGTGGAGAAATCTAGAAACTCACTTCACTTCAAATTGCACTAACTATGCGCTGAAGATGTTGCCTAGTAGAGTGGGCAATGAAAGCTTCGCGAATATACTTTCCAAGTCGACAGGATTACATCAGACACTCAAGAATAGAAAGCTTTACTATCCAACCTTCGGATGTGGTTTGGAGTGCATAACAGAGAGTCATTCATGACCACATTAACTACGCCTCTAACCTTCACAATTCGACAGTGATACAGCATTCAGTATTTCAAATATCAAAGCGTCCTCCACACAACCTACTAGAGACAATGAGAACCACACTTTAAGTAGATTGTGGATCTAGTTGATATCTACAAGAAAGGAAAAGATGCACCACCTCAATTCCATTTCTACATACTATCAAACACTGAGTATCTAATCAATCGGAAGAAATCCTCCATCCCATCATAAACGCAGCTCTGCTCCACTGAAAGCTGATGTTTCAACAGAGACCGCGTATTCAGATTCCAATAGAATCAGTCAACGGGATTCTCGAACTGATTTCAATGAATATATAGTTGCTGAAACACTCGAAGTATGGCGTACTGAAGATGATTCCGATTACTATCTACTAAAGTACATCCACGTTTTCACGTTCTAATATGTGCTAACGCTGTACACGGTCAACGACGAACAACGTTGTATTAAGAAGCACAAGTGAAAACTTGAAAAGATGTATTGTTAACGAAATCGAATTTCAAAAAGCGTGAGGTGAACGAAAAAGTGTGTAACCGCGTAAAACATATATGTGTATATACACACATAACAAACTAAAAGCACCATTCAGTGATACAATGACAAATATTCAACAAGCATAAGTAAACTCAGTTTCGGTAAGTGTATAACATGCGTACATGAATTAGTTTTATAAGCGTACAGTACACTTAGGCTTAATATAGGTGGTGCTACACAATTCCACGCCCCCCTCCACACACACACACCAGAAAACTGAAATATTAAATAATACATTTAAGTGTTCGACAATAATATGAGTTTGCAAAATAAATAGCAGCGATAATGCATAGAAAATTGTTGTTGTATCAAGCTGAACAATACGCAGTTTAATTCAAAGTTTTGAGAAAATAGGAGGGGCAGTTATTAATATGGAAAATAACATTAATAATATTTTCTCATTTTGTACATGAGGGACGCAAGTAAATGCACAAAAGAGAACTGGACTGATAATTATAACAGAAAATTTGTGTTATTATGATGAATCAGCCGGGGAACTGTAGACTTTAGATGAAAACGGCATAAAAGTTGTAAACACTACACGATTGAAATCTAATTATACAAAACTAATCGTCAATGTTTACACAATAGCCATGTGAACTCTGTATGAAAATATCGATAACCTGAATGACCAGTTATATGGTAAGTTTGAATAAGGCAAATAAAAATGCAAATTCACAATAAGTTCAATAGTGATAATTTGAATGTAACGTTTAGGCCAATGAAATCTCCTACAAGATAGCGTCGTTTTCACGGGTTGTGCTGCTGACGTGGCAGTTCTTGTGACTGGGAGTGTCCGGAAGTTGTTCAACTGCTCTTTATCTTTGTCTTGAGAGTCGTCAATACACGCTAGTTTGACGCTATCAACGCTCATGGCTACTCTTTCATCTGATCGTCCTACCGTGATAACCTTTTCATTCTCCCTTGGCACAATAAATCGGTCATCATAGGGACGTTGAAGTGGTCGTTGTACACCAACACGTTAGTGCAGTTTGTCACTTATAGCGGGATGTATGATAGATGCTACCACTGGCGTTGAACTCATATAATCCGATCATTCACGTAATTTATGGAGAGAAGGTAGCTCAAACAGCTTCACCTCCTACTGAAGGCACGTCCACAATTCGATGCAATTCTAGTGACAAGTACGATTGGGATACAATGGTCGGAGAAGCACATGCGATTCATCACCGAGGGGTTCCTGATACTGGACGATCACAGTGCAATGGAAGAAGTTTCAAAAGGTGATTTCAGGTTAAAATCTGCTTGTTTCGTCGGTTGGTTTGATGTTACTTATATACATACGTATATATCATTCATTATCTGTTAGTTTATAAAGATACGAGAATGACGGAGAGAAAGAATAAATTACCTAAATCTAGCACACGTACTAACTATTCCTTGTAGTATTCCCTTCTCAGCGTGTCAGTCCGAATAGT
Source organism: Trichobilharzia szidati (assembly GCA_944472155.2). Classification (NCBI taxonomy): domain Eukaryota; kingdom Metazoa; phylum Platyhelminthes; class Trematoda; order Strigeidida; family Schistosomatidae; genus Trichobilharzia; species Trichobilharzia szidati. The sequence continues at coordinate 194,165,353 of OX235271.1, forward strand.
GCTGAAATGCTAGTGAATTCTCGGAACGAACCTCAGCCGCAGTTAGACATTTCAGTCGATCAAATGTACCTCACAGTATTACGGGAACAGCTTGGCTTGAGGTGGAATCGACTCACCCTAATTCATCATTCATAAATGATGTCGATATAGCTGCTAGCTGCTCATGTCTGCAAGAATCCATCCATCAGGTGAGTTGTACGAATAAATTTGTTTATCAGTTGGCGGCGGAATCAATACTTTCCCTACAAATTTCATTCATTATCAACAAACAGTTAGTCTGAAGAAGAAGAATAAGGAATAACTGAATAAATAGACAGTGATGTCGCTAGTTCTGCATCTTATACGTCAAACCTCACCTCTGAAGAAGGTAGGAAGGATTTAATCGAGAAAAGATTACTTGTTTTACAAACTACTTATCCGTAGAGTGAATGAATATAAATTTAATCGTGCATTCACCCACCTAACGCGACTATTGATCGTTAGCTGATGTATTCAACTATGAGTAAAACACCGTTGTGTTCATCACTTCCCCTCTAGTAATCAGGCAGCAGAGTAAATGATGAGTGCGTAAATGACTAACTGACTGACTATCTGGCGAGTGAACTTCTCGTCAGTCAGCTACCGATGTGTTTATCTGATATGCGAAACTGGCGTTATGTGTTATGCTTCACATTGCCACCGGTACTCCAGATACGCAAAGTGAACGTGTTTGTTACTGGTCGGGTAGTTCACCACTTCGAGATAAGAAGTCAGGGAATTTTTCAAGGAAAGTGTTTGTTGGAGGGTTACCATCCGGAATAACCGAAAATGGAATAATGGAGGTGTTTTCCAGATTAGGTGAAATAACCATTTGTTGGCCAAAAACATGGTGGTTATTTGAGTAGCGAGTGCAATAACAAAGGTGAGTCATTTTACTGGTAAACAGAGTAAAATGATTCACTTTTGTTATTGCACTCGCTACTCAAATAACCACCATGTTTTTGGCCAACAAATGGTTATTTCACCAAATCTGGAAAACACCTCCATTATTCCATTTTCGGTTATTCCGGATGGTAACCCTCCAACAAACACTTTCCTTGAAAAATTCCCTGACTTCTTATTTCGAACTGGTAAACTACCCGACCAATAACAAACACGTTCACTTTTCGTACCTGGAGTACCGGTGGCAATGTGAAGCATAACACATAACGCCAGTTTCGCATATCAGATAAACACATCGGTAGCTGACTGACGAGAAGTTCACTCGCCAGATAGTCAGTCAGTTAGTCATTTACGCACTCATCATTTACTCTGCTGCCTGATTACTAGAGGGGAAGTGATGAACACAACGGTGTTTTACTCATAGTTGAATACATCAGCTAACGATCAATAGTCGCGTTAGGTGGGTGAATGCACGATTAAATTTATATTCATTCACTCTACGGATAAGTAGTTTGTAAAACAAGTAATCTTTTCTCGATTAAATCCTTCCTACCTTCTTCAGAGGTGAGGTTTGACGTATAAGATGCAGAACTAGCGACATCACTGTCTATTTATTTCAGTTATTCCTTATTCTTCTTCTTCAGACTAACTGTTTGTTGATAATGAATGAAATTTGTAGGGAAAGTATTGATTCCGCCGCCAACTGATAAACAAATTTATTCGTACAACTCACCTGATGGATGGATTCTTGCAGACATGAGCAGCTAGCAGCTATATCGACATCATTTATGAATGATGAATTAGGGTGAGTCGATTCCACCTCAAGCCAAGCTGTTCCCGTAATACTGTGAGGTACATTTGATCGACTGAAATGTCTAACTGCGGCTGAGGTTCGTTCCGAGAATTCACTAGCATTTCAGCACTATTCGGACTCACACGCTGAGAAGGGGAATACTACAAGGAATAGTTAGTACGTGTGCTAGATTTAGGTAATTTATTCTTTCTCTCCGTCATTCTCTTATCTTTATAAACCATCAGATAATGAATGATATGATACGTATGTATATAAGTAACATCAAACCAACCGACGAAACAAGCAAATTTTAACCTGAAATCACCTTTTGAAACTTCTTCCATTGCACTGTGATCGTCCAGTATCAGGAACCCCTCGGTGATGAATCGCATGTGCTTCTCCGACCATTGTATCCCAATTGTACTTGTCGCCAGAATTGCATCGAATTGTTGATGTGGATTCACTTGGAGGCTAGGCTTTTGGAGTTACTTTCACTCCAACAGAATCATACTCTGATTCGATAATTGTAGTCTCAGGTCTACAGTAATTGCTAGGCTTACAACTGAAGCGTTTCCGTGGTCTTGATTCTCTCCCTCAGATTGTTTATGCCTGAGTTTTTGGGTACCAGCGATACTTGGTCTTCCGATTGTCGACGTTGCGGAACGTGTGTTCTCTCCAAATCAACAACATTTTCACCTTGAATTATCTCAGAAATTTTGATATGTAGTCCGTTCGAAGTGATACCTCGGCACGTTTCTCATCTACATGAAAAGAAAACAGAGTTAATACGTCGTTGGTTCGTTCATCATCAAAAAATAACCGGATAGAACTAAGAAACACTCAAATAAACTGATAAATATAATCCCATGACTCATCATAGTAATGCATCAAAACGAATTGAACAGAACTGGAAATATTGTTATTTATTGTTATGTTCTCTTGTGAAGTTCTAATATGAACACTAATATCAATGCAGGTACAAGCAACTAGCGATCTCGGGTACCAGCAACATTTGATTATGGTTATTCATTAATACTTCTTTACAGGTTTAGCTGGACGCTAACTGCTGTGATGGGCCGCTTTCAGATGATCTAACTGAAATCATTGTTGTCGGTAAAACTAACTTATTAGTGTTTTCACAGCCAATTCTATACATTTTTGAATAAATTGCCTACCGTATCTAGCTT
>OX235271.1:194168752-194348752 GCA_944472155.2 Trichobilharzia szidati
CAAAAAAAGATCATGTGTGACCTGTCACATAGACTTTTTCAATGAAGTTACACGAAGTAGGGACAACAGAGAACTAGTAATTGTGCTATATTTCGATATAACAAAAGCCTTCGACAGAGTTCCCCATAATCTGCTAGTCAGCAGGTTATGCTCACTAGGGATATGTGATCCTCTCCTGAGCTGGATAAAATCATTTCTCTGTGGCCGAAGTCAGACAACGAAAGTTGGCTCCATAATCTCAAGGCCTAAACCAGTAAGTAGTGGTGCAATCCAGGGAAGTGTATTAGGCCCACTCTTATTCATAATATATATAAACAGTATCTGTGAATGCTTTAGTGTAGGTAAACCAATACTATATGCAGATGACTTAAAAGTGACGTATAAATGCAAGAACACAGATCTTGGAATAACAGTAAACGCCATACAGCAAGAATTAGAAAAAATAGATAGATGGTGTGACACCTGGCAACTCCAATTTAATGTCGAAAAATGTGGCTGGCTCTGCATAGGTTGCAACAATTTAGAACTTGACCTGACAATTCAAGGCCATGCACTTGAACGACTGGAATCTGTACTGGACCTAGGGCTGAAATATTCACATAACTTATCATTTTCTGAACATATCTCCAAACAAGTATCAAAGTCACGCAGACTTATCGGCTTTCTACTCAGGAACTTCTACAGAAATGAGTCTAGAATTCTGTTGTAGAAGGTTTGTGTGCGTCCTTTATTTGATTACTGTTCATTCATGTATAGTAGCATACGCATAGAGGACAAATTGAAAGTCGAGGGAGTGCAGAGGTACTTCACGTTAAAATTACTCGGAACTGAAAATGGTACGAACTACTCCACTAGATGTGATACCCTAGGACTAGAAACACTATGGCTAAGACGCCAGAGACTAAACTTGACACTTTACTATAAGCTTCTAAACCACTTAGTTTTTACCTCTACCAATGGCACTCGGCTTTCAGATGACAATGGCTACAATCTAAGACACACTAAGGGTACAGTAGCTATCGAACAATGTAAAACAGCCACCAGGCAAAAGTTTTACTTGATTAGGTATGCACAGATATGGAATAAACTGCCAATGGAAATGCGTCAAGCAAGTACATTGGCCTCCTTCAAAAAGGTGCTTAATGACAAACTACAAGAGTTTGCAAACGATAGTAGTTCTAGTTCCTATCTGAGAGCCTCCGAAATTATAGGTCCATTTAATGTATAAGCTTAAATACTACACCTGTTGTTTTTTGCCTATATTTATAATTCTAGATAAAACATTAACGGTTAACATACGTATCCTCAAACAGACAACAAATCTCGTTTGTAAAACTACTACCCAACACAATAAGTGGAATAAAATGGACATAAACCGACAACATGAAAAAGGTATAACTCACCACAACATCACAAGGACAGATGAACGCTCGTTGGGTACCATATATCCCTCACCAACTGCAACCCACCTTTCCTTAGATAATGTGATGAACTTATACCCATAATGTTGCTGAGCAGTTAATATTCTCAACTCCTGTCGGAACAGCTGAAACTCATAAACCTTCCTCACGCTAAGAAAATACCCACAAGCAGTAGAAATCCATTAAATAATGCGTCCGAAGCTTATGTACTTACTCCCAACAATGACATTGAAGATCAAATGAGATAAACACATCACTGATTTCAAAATAACACATCAATGAACTATAATTCAAGGATTCTGCACACAACAAAGTTATGTACGAATATTTACTTCAAGCTTTATTTTTTTCCCAGGCACTTATAATCCATTCACCTAAGACCTGGTTTTTTTGTTAATGCGAAGACAATACTCCTGTATTTCCTGTTGTGTTGCACTCACTGACAATCTATCAGATTTTTCCAACTTTGCACAGAAATGATTGTATATAAGTGAAAAGGCTGTTTTATACTACTGGAATTAACATTTATCAAGTGTATGTATAATCTCCATCGAACATGTAAAGCATATCTTGCTACTGCCTGTAAATTGTGATTAAATTATATGGTTCTATTTCTGTAACAATTTGATGATGCCTGTAAACTGGCGTCCCTCATGTACTGTACTATGAGAATAAATTTATTTATTTATTTATATAGCGAATCAAGCTAAAATGTAACGCAAACGTTGAACGTACCGCGCGACGAGATTTAAGTAAGGCCCACTGGTATAACGGGTATAAATTGCCTCATGGTCCTTCCGCGTACACTCACGAATTGAGTTAAAAAATGTTCAACTACGAAAAACCTAACACTCACTACACTCAAAACCACCTGAAAACAGAGTACTTTGACCCTGTAAATTACAATCTGAACAGTGAAACAGACTATCTAACACCTAGAAATGATCTCAGACACCCACGTGATGATGCCAGAAACCTTTATATTTGCAACAGGATTATTTTCAGCTGCAGCAAACAATTGCTTCTCACTCTGCACAACTTACTCAGTGAATAGTAAACACGCTGACGCTGTTCCATCTGAGAATCCCTCCGAACATAACATAGGCAACCAGTTGTTAAGGATAGTAAAAAGAAAACCTACTGACTATCCTCCAGCAGCCCAGGTTTTCTGAAAATTATGCTCTTAAATGTTCGATCTCTCCTTAACAAAATGAACCCACTTTGCAGCCTGGTATACATGGAACGGCCAACACTTATCCCGGCGACTGAAACCTGGTTAACTGATGACACACCCGACACAAATCTGATAATTGATAACTACGACATCCACAGGAGTGATAGAGTGAACAAGAGGAGGCGGGTGTTTAATATGTGCCTATAAATCCACTGACTCCAATACTTTTACAAACTCAACTATCGAAAAACTCCCAGAATCTAAGTGGATAGCCCCCCACACGAATGAAAATAAAATTCTCATGGGTTGTGTATAAAGAGCCCCCAACAGTCCTGCAACGACTGATACGGCTATTGGAGAGATACTAGAGCATGACCAGACGCTGGAATTTGACTACAAAATGGTTTTTGGCGATTTCAACCTCTTCGAAGTGAACTGGGATACCTTCACTGGACTTAGAATCCATGACGAGCTCCTAGAAGCCATAGATGTAGGAGGATGGAAGCAGTGCGTACGCCTCTCAACATGACATAACAACATTCTCAACTTAACCCTTTGCCACAAAATAGAGCCAGTCTCGATAGAGGTGGGGGTTAAACTCGAAAACAGTGATCACAACATACTGTACTGCACTCTACCTTTTCAACTAACAAATGAACAAGAACCTAAAATTTCCCCAGTTTACTACCAATGTAGGTACTATAGGAATACCGACTTGGAATTCCCACCAGCGCTCTTGAGAAGCTTTGATTGGGATGAATACTTTACCAATAATAACTTATAAGTAACACTTAATATCTTCTACAAGACAATCAGTTTGGCAAGAGACATAACCGCGCCTCTAAAATCTTCCCTAAAAACACCAACACTATTCATAGACCACAAAACACGATTAAAACTAAGGAAACTGAAGAGAAAATTTTGTGTATTCAAGGAATTTAGTGCATTGCACCAAGTAATTATAATAGTCTGTTCTCATTTTTTGTATACGAGGGACGTCAGTGTACAGGCATCACCAATTGGATAAATTACACACACGATTAGCAAGCGAATTTGGTATTGATAATATAATAAGGTAAGTATTTAAGGTAAGCTTTTAATGACCCTAAGCAATTTGCATATAAACATGGTAGAAGTACCTTGGATGCTGCGGTTGTCTTATATCATAATGTTGTTTCTTGTTTAGACAAAGGTGCCAAATATGTTCGTGGTGCTTTCCTAGACTACACATCTGCGTTTGACTCTGTACCTAGGGGCCTTTTATTAAATAAGCTCTCCTTGACGCACACAGCATCCTGGGCTAAGAGTTGGTTGCATTCTTATTTTTCTGATAGAATGCAGTATACTGCATATAATGGCAAATCTTCTTCTGCTTTGCTTACAAAAGCCGGTGTTCCTCAAGGTGCCGTCCTCTCTCCCTTTCTTTTTTCTTTCTTCTTACATGACCTGCCACATTTAAACGAAACCAATTTTGTCAAATATGCTGATGATCTGACTGTATCACTGCCTATCACTTCTGAGTCTGACTGCTCCAAACTTAATAGCTTTCTGTTGGACATCAGCATGTGGTCTAAGTCAAATGGTCTTATGTTAAATCCTTCCAAATGTCAGGCAGTTAACTTTACCTTCAACCATCGACGTGACATACATGAACTAGTTAGTTCCCATGATGCCTGTAGCATAGATGGTACAGAAATTGAAACCAAATCAAGCATTAAATACCTTGGATTAGTTCTTTCCTCGGACCTTTCATGGTCATCTCATGAAAATTTATTGGTCTCTAAGAAAATGTTTCGTCTTACCTTCTACATTAAAAAGTTAAGACAACAAGGTATCAGCCAACCTTTAGTTCTGCGATTTTTAAACTCCTGTATTTTACCCATTTTACTTTATTGTTCTCCATTAATCTTCCCTGGGCTTCTTAAAAAAGACTATGCCGTATTACGAAGGGTATTAAATGCTGTGAGTAGGGCTTGTGGTTTGCCACTGCGTGATCTCGCGAATACCATAGTTGAGAGACACGTAAATTCTTGTAAAAATTGGGCAAAGGCCGTACTGTCAGACCCTCTGCACCCTCTTTATTCACAATTATCCCCTTGTATCTCATCAGGTAGAACGAGAAGTCAATATAAGAAATTAAATGCTCGTACCACTAAGTACAAAAATTCTACAATACCGTACTTAGCCCGTATTTTACGTGATGAAGACACTGTTAGACGTGAAACATATAAGTTACTATGTAATTAGCATAGTGAATCGACCCTTTCATTGTTCATCTTTCTGTAATTCTATGGTGTCACCCTTTCTATCGTTTAATTATAACTTTGCTATTTTTATTTTAGTTGTTATTACTATTATTACTATAATTTTATATTTTTCTCCTTATCCTATACTGTAATTGCTACATAGCTCCTATAAAAACGTTTTGTTATCATTATTATGTATTAATTATTCCGTTTATCTATTTTTTTGTTTGTTGTTGTCGTTTTTGAGTAAATTAGATGCAATACTGTACTGAATGCTGAAAATTCCTTGCTGTATCATTAATACTGTTTTTGGAATAAAGCAAAATTATTATTATTATTCCTATCTATGTAGGACACACCAGATGTACAGGAATGGATAAGTATTGTTAAAATTACATATGTTTGATTTGTGGTGAAATTTTTTACGTGGCTGCTGTCGTTTTTGTCTTTAGTTTCTGCGACAAATATGATAACTGGTGATTCAATGGACCACATCAAGAAAAAGAGATATTGACTTCACATCACCAAAAAACCCAAGTATGTGTCGGATGGATTACAGATACTTCGAGTAATTTCCCTCATATAACAATGAGATGGATCTTATATAAATATTCTCACTTTATGCACTTGAGGGACTCCAGTTAACAGGCACCATCAATATGATAGTAATGTACACATGGAGTAAGCATGTTTACAGTTTTTCCCTGACACAAGATACATATACAAGGGGAGGTAATGGAATAATGACAGTGAGCACACTTTGCATAAGTTGAAACAGTTCATATGGCATAATCTTAGACACCATTATTTTTTGAGTTTGTTGAAAAAGAGCGTAACAACTGAGTGTCGCGTTACATTTACTCGATATGGTGGGCCGCTCACAAAAGTGTAAAAGTGGCTTATAAAACTTTAGTTTACCGTAAACGATGTTTTCAGCAATATAATCTGCAAGAGGCTCATCACAGCAGTTGGTATCCATTTAAACATGCAGAGTAGTATTAACGAATCAGCAACCGGTGGAGTTTTGATTCTTTTCGGTCTGGATCCAGAATGACTGCGAAGCAATCCACACAAAATGTCGAATGAGGCATGCAGGAGAAGAATATTACCATCGAATGGGTCGGTGGGATCTGAAATGCAGCTGTCAGCATATTTTCGTTATTTCATAGATAGCCACGTTTATTTTTTTGCTTTATTCCAGAAACAGTACTAATGATACAGCAAGGAGTTTTCAGCGTTCAGTACAATATTGCATGTAATTTACTCAAAACAACAAAAAATTAACATCGCATAATAATAATAACAAAACGTTGTTATAGCAGCTATGTAGCAATTACAGTTTGCGATTAGGAGTAAAATATGCATGAAGTGTAAAATTGTAGTAATAATAGTAGTAACAACTAAAATAGCTAAGTTACAGTTAAACGATAGGAAGGGTGACACCATAAAATTACAGAAACACGAACGATCAAAGGGTCGATTCACTTTGCTAATTAGATTCAGATTTATTGGTTGAGGATAGAAGACTTGGAGCCTATGTTAATCCTTTCCTGGAAAATTTCTGTGGTTGTCCAAGCCCTTCTTGAACGAATCAGTTGAGGTTGCAGACACCACTTCTTCTGGGAGTCGGTTCCAAGAGTTTATGACTCCATGTGAAGACCAGTACTCAACAGCAACATGATTTCTTCTTGGCTTTTGAACTCTCCTGCTATGTCCTCTAAGGTGTTCCGACCTGGTGGGGAGGAAAAGAGAGAATAGGTCAGGTCCGTAGTCATTATTTAAAATTTTAAACATTGTGATTAAATCTCCTCTCTAACTACGGTATGACAGTGAGAAGAGATTTAAACTGTCTAGTCTTTCCTCGTATGATAAATTAGTCATTTTGAGAACCATACGTGTTGCCTCCTTTGAACCCTTTCTAGAATGTGTGAGTCCCCTTTTAGACAAGGGCTGGCGGCCTGGATGCAGTTTTCCAGTCTTGACCTCACCAGAGATGTATATAAGGAGGTGAACATATCTCTAGTGATTCTAGTGAAGGCTCTGCGAATTGCCCATAATGACCTGAAACTATGTGCAACCACGCGCGACAGTGTGCTGTAGTTTTTAAGTCGAGGCTAACTATGACACCTAAGTCCAAGTAAGTCTGAACTGATGGAAGTGTAATTCCCTCTAGTTCATAAGAGCTCGCGCTTGCTTGTCCAATGCGCATGGTTGCACATTTTGCCACATTTATCGGGAGCATCCATTCTATGGACCACCCTGACAATTTGTTGAGGTCCTCTTGCAACGTGGACGTGTCACTGCTGCCCTTCAGCTCTCTCCAAATTTTTAAGTCATCTGCGTATAGGACCACAGAGGAGTCGGTGAGCAGAGGTAACTCATTGATATACAAAACAAATAGGAGAGGTCCGAGTAACGTGCCTTGTGGCACTCCGCCGCGTACTGCTGTCCAAGAGGAGAGTTTCGAGTTGATCCTAACCCTCTGCCTCCTATCTGTGAGGAGTTCCCTGAGCCAGTTTAGTAGGCTGCCTTTGATACCAAGACTTTCCAACTTCATGAGTATTCTTTTGTGAGGTACTTTATCAAAGGTTTTGCTGAAGTCTATGGAGACGACGTCAACGAATCTTCTGTTGTCCCTTGATTTGACTCAGCTCTCTTGCAGCGAGATTTGACAGGCATGAAAGGTTCCTTCGGAAGCCATGTTGTGCTCTAGATAATAAGCTGCTATTTTCCAGATATGCCATGATGCTTTTCTTGATGATTCTTTCCAGTGTCTTGATTAAAGTACCGGTGAGACCGATAGGCCTGTATTTTGAAGGGCTTTGTCTTGATCCTCCTTTGTGGATAGGGGTTACTATGGCGTCTTTCCAGTCACGCGGTAACACTCCATTTAGGATAGATAGCTTGAAGATGCGCCGGCTGTGTGAGCTGATAGCTCCTTGGGAAGCCTTGGATGAAGATTACAGGACCCATTGATTTCCCTGCGGCTAGTTGGTCGTACGTGCAAGGGTGACTTGGAGGAGGTCATGTGAAGAGGAGATGAAAACGTGTGGGCAGACATGAGGCCAGGTGAAGACTCTAGCAGGGAACCGAACGCAATGGAAACGCACAGCTGAAGCCCCTTGTTCCTCTAGGAATTAAAGGATACAATAATAATAATAACAGTTGATTTCCCTGCATCTAGTTCCATTAGGCAGTTGAGCACGATGCCTTGGTAGATGTCAACGGAAACTATCCCATGTTCTTCTGACCCAGCCAGAGCTGATCCGGTAGGCAGTGATGACTCCTGAGTGAAGATTTAGGAGAAGTAGTTTGCCATTGCTTCTGCTTTTTCTTGATCTTCTTCGATTGTATCATTGTCAATAGTCAGGTTTGGGACACCATTGGATGTTTTATTTCTGAAGTTCAGGTGTGCTTCGAACTTCATCCTTGGTTGGAGGATTTCTGCAATAGCTTTATTTCTAGCAGTGTTATATAATTTCCTGGTCTCAGTCTCGAACATTTGTGTTTACGTCTAAGTAACTCACGAATCTCTCGGTTTATCCTAGGGGGGCAATGTTTCCGACCCTTTGGGACAGACCAAAGGATGAAAGGTACAGTTACTTGGGCGTAAAGTTGTTTAAATTGGTTCCATGCGGCTTCTGCTTGGGACTCTGTGTTGATGTACCAGTTTAGTGAGTTGGCTATTGAGACGGCTGCATTTATATCGGCTTTCCAAAATTTTGGCCGAGCTGGGGTTTTGGTCCTTGCTGCTGTTGCTGTGAACTTGAAAGTGAGCAAACCACGGTCACTTCTTCCTAAAGGAGGAAGATGTTGAATGAGATTCACATCCTCACCATGGAAGAACGCTAGGTCCGGAGTTGAGGAGGAGTGCTGTGAGTCATAGCGTGTGGGCTTAATGATATGTCGGACTAGGGCTAGCGATATACTAGATTCCAGCAGTTTATAATAATAATAATAATAATAATGTATTTCATATAAATTTACAAATTTACATGAAAATGCATGCCATTTTTACAGGCACGATCAAGTATGATATAATATCAAATCGTAGATTGTCTACAAGTTAATCGTATTTCAACTGTTAAATATTCGATACATATAATACACTCATTTTCTGAATTAGGCCGTATAGTTATTGAATTGTACAGTTGTCCTCCAGGTTGAGCGGGAAAATCGACTTCGTTCCGTTTTCATCCCGTGGTTGTAGGCATACGATAACCAACCGATATTGAGGCAAGTACACCTTTTACAAGGGATTGGAATCTGTTTTAGAAAAATTAAAGTGCTGAGGTGAATCATTAAATTGTAATGAGATAGGTAAGTGCAAGTATCATTAATAAATGCATTAGTAAAGGAAACACCCTAGGGTAACAACATTCATTTGCAATGTATAATGCTACAGATATATCACAAACTATCATGATATCCACTTTTGGTTTTAATACAATTATCCTCATGCCAGTTGTTTTTATTTTATACCTTTTTGTGCATTTAGCGCACAACCGTACCCTTCAGAGAGTAGGAGTATAATAAGTAATGAAGAGCTATAAGATGTTAAGTTTAATGGAGTAAAATGAGGATCAAGTAAAGACGTCAGAAAATAAATGAGATAAGACATTGTGGAGTGGTATGAAAAGATCTGACGATAGACAGCAAGTTAATTTATAAGATGCCCCATAAATCTGAGCAGATCCCACATGGTCGCATCTCAACAATAGGCTGGGTGAATGGTATATATTTAAAGGTAGAAGCATGATCTGTCAAGGCGTTCATTGTTATCTTTTTCAAGATAAAGATTTAAGCCCTCATAAAAACCAGAAATATCTCGAGCCTTCAAATTTTTTAATGCTGTTCCTGCAGAATGGGGCGATTCACCTTAGTGTCCACCACCATATCTACTGATCAGCTAACTCCACCCTCCCACCTTTTTTGATGTTAGGCTCTGAGACTATGATTATTATGGTTACCGCAAATATATTGCTTGGTACCAGACATGTTCGTACCCCATATTCCATCTCCCTAGCTTTCTTAATGAGTGCTTCCAATAGGTCCCCGCGTACATCTTTATGAACATATTATATATGTATGCATGCGTCCTAATGAACAGATTACTTTATAAGAAGACAAAAACCTTGAAGAATAACAAGAATAGGTTTTGTGAATAGTGGAGCAAGATTCAGCAGAACAATATAGTTAGGGTTCAATAAAGGTAGTATGAACTGAAGGTAAGGTCGGTTGGCAGGACCAAGTGTACTAAATTATCATGACAGTTTTATATATAGTAAACATTTGACATTGCAAAGTAACCTGTCTACATATATTATAAAAAGATATTAGCAGAACCAACAAAATTTCAGCATTTGGTTAACAATACTACAGAAAGTTAGTGAGTCTTACAGGTAGCCGTAAAGTAAATCAATCTATGTATAATAAGAGTGTAATCAGTGTTATAATTCGTATTATCAAAGAATACATTAGGCTCAAAAACTGAATGTTATAAGGGAAATAAGAGTGATAAACTAAGAGAACATTTGCTGCGTAAGTAATCATTTTAAGTACTTTAATGATAATCTAATTTCAAGTATTGAACATGCATAATTACTAAGTATTATTAGGTTAGTCTAGGAACTAGTGTACTGTCTGTAGTTAAATATTGAAATGTCATGGTTTCACCACTCTACCAGCAGTTGAGATCATTTAGAAGGGCTAGGGTGGACATGTTAATATGTTTTTCTAGGCTCCTTTTGAAACTGTCAGGCCTTTCACAGGATCTAATCTCAGAGGGTAGTTGGTTCCAAAGTTTGCAATATTTAATGGTGAAGAAGTTAGCTCTAGTGGTGAGCTTATGAGTGTTAACCTTGAGAAGGCAGTTATGGTTGCGTAGTCCATACGATTTAGGATTAGCCCAGGTTATAGACGAGTTACTGTTACAGTGCTTTCTTATAACTTTGAATAAGAGAAATAAATTGCACTTCACTCTCCTTCGTGTAGGACGTTACAATCTCACCATATAACGTGGAAATAATTTTTCGCATTCTGGAATATCGTGGTCTATATTTGACTACTACATAATTATATCTGATATTGCTTGCCCCTCCGGTAGCTAAATATCCAAATTTATCACCTCCAGAATACTGTTTGGATCCAGTGAGATTCGTGTTAATAAAGAGCAATCTGTCACAAAAGAACTATAGAGAAGTCCTCAGTTTTGTGGTTTATAATTATCAGAGTTAACTCGTTTGATAGTGGTCTATTTTTGTTTGTACTTCATACCTGTTTATTGTTGTTTTTATCTATTTAGATAATATAACAGTATTTCACACACTTTTGTCAATTTTTGAGAAAATTTTATAATCTTTACCTGCATAATGGTCAAAGTTATTAAACGAGTTAGTACTGTTAAGAGACTAGCATCAAATAGTCAGCAGGACACTAAAAACATCAGTCCTGACGATGGATTTGCACTAAGATCAATCGATACACCGAGAGTTTTAGTACCAAACTTAACGGAAGATCTAATTGATAACGTAGCGAGTAATACTAGCGATCTAAAGATCCTTCAGAAATCCATAACAGACCTGCAGGATAAGTTTGAAAGTATTACTCCTTTCCTCCAACTTTGTGATCCATCACAAGAGATTTCCTTAGATTCACTCCTCAAATCTGAGCACCTGCTAGACTTTTTGACTGCAGAGGCTGTAAAGAGGGTCATGTCCTCATACAATGTTTTAGGATATAATATACCAGACAATGTACCTATTGTCAAACTTAAAGCAATCTGTCTACAGGCATGCAACATTTCAGTATCTGACTGCCAGGTTCTGCGTCTTCGTAAGAAATCCGCAAACCACCCATGTCCTGTACTGTTCAAATTTAAGTCTGTTGATCTAGCTAAGAAATTTTTGGAGTCTGGCAAAACTCTTAGCTCCTCAACACCCTACACCAAAATCAGGATTGTACCTGATTTAACTTCTTGCCAAAGACGGTGCCGCGCAGGTAAATTGAATGAGAACAACCCCAATAAGACAACCGAAGTTAATACTTCCCTCGTTGTATTGCCTTATGACCAAGAGCACCAGACAATATCGCATACACAAACTAAGAGTAGTCAAGCAACTGTTGAAGACTTAGCTCTAAATACGGAAATTTCAGACATAGAAATGTTAACAGATCACAGTATTGACGTGCAACCCTTGCACACTGGCACTTATGCCAAACCCTCGAAAAAGTCTAAGCTGAATTCAGTTGTACACTCTGAATCTCTCGGGAAGTCATATACCGCACAACCTCTTAGCCCGGCAACTGTGAAGCAGCAATCACATGTGGCCACCCAGGTAGGCGTAAATACAAGGCGATATGATAAGCGTCCTATTTCCGTTAGGAACACCAAAAGAACTGTTGATACTATTCAACAGAAATCCAGTTTATTGGGAAATCCTAATGATCACCAGCAGCCCAAATTACACAAGCCGAATAATACGGAAAAGGCTAAACCGAACGTTAGACCCAGAACACTAAAGCCCATAATTTCGAAAGCTTCGAATGGGTCACTGGCTCATTCTACTGGTGGACAATCATCTAAACTTAGTCATGTTCCTGAATTTATACGTAATTCACATACCGTAGGAGCTTACTCATTTCCGACTTCCACTACTAGTCCTGTGATAAGAAAAAATAATCGTCACATTTCTCACCAAACACTTCGAAAACACGAAGTTGCTCAGCCCCTCACGAATGCACTCCCAACCATGATGTACAGGAAACACCAGTTTGAGAATACAGACGTTAGTCCAAAAACACGTATAGCGCCCTGTCATAATTCTCATGCATTCAGTAGGAGTCACATGCCAATTTCAACACAATGCTCATCATGGCCTAGGAAGTTCTCTAACCAGACACAAGGATCTAAGTCATATGCACACAACAACACGCCGACCACCCATTTCGGTTATAACTATGCAGACTACATGACTCTAGCCAACCCATATGACCAAAATTTTCTCCAGCGACAACTGGCAGAAACGCCTGGGATCATGCACATAGCACATATGATGTCAGACCAATTCCTTGCTGGTATAGCAAACATCTTACAACAGGGAAACTGCTTCTTCCCCGACAGATAGCAAACACTTTATACACACCTAATACCAATAGTAATACCTTAGATTATCATACTAGTATCTCCCATAGCACGCAATATCTAAACGACCAACCACTCACGAGTGACATCTCACAACCCATCCCTAAGTATCAAACTAAAGAAAACGTCTCTAGTGATCAAAATGTTGCAATTAATGAATCCAATAACGACTGGTCAAAGGAGTTGACTGAGGATGGAGTTGTTAGGCTCGTCCAGTCAACTGTTGAGGCGTTGAAGTAGCCGACTACGAGACTTCGACATTTCGAGGCCCAGGAGCCTAGCTTCTCTATCAGGAAGTCGTCTGCACTGCAGTCAGGACTGCGTTGTATAACAAGGAGGTCACTGTCTTGACCTATGCACTCAAATCTGCAGCGTAGAAGTTCGCACGACTCACTTTCGTGAGCGAGTGCTTCGATACTACGCACGGCTAAGCATTTCTTGAGGTAGATGACTATGCAACCTCCTTTGCGGTTTAGTCAGTCCACCCTATGCACTTCGAAGTTTGGCAGGTTAACTTCGTTGTCAGTGACATCGGGTGTGAGCCATGTCTCTGTGATAATAATTACATCCGGGTTTCCGGAGTCTATCATGTTAACCAGCTCAGTTTGTTTATTTAACGGGCTGTGGGCGTTTGTGTAGCAGACTGCTAATTCAGTTTGGTGCTTCCCCGGCCTACCCACAGACGTTTCGGGATCATTAAACTGCGAACTTGAACAACCCGAAAACCCTTAATTTTAAGGTTCTCTTCGGCGTTTCCGGGTCGTTCGCTTAATTCTAGGGCCGCAGATTGTCTTTTGACACGGTCTGCTAGGCTTAAGTCGGCGTAGATACATATGCCTGATCCTTTAAGTATATGAGAGTTGCTTAGAATAGCACCTCTCTCCTTTCGAGTTTAGTACGACTATGAGGAGACGTACAGGCTGGCTTACTGTAGGTTCAGGCTTTTGGCCCATTCTATATACGCTGTGTATAGTGATGCCTGATACTGTTTGTGGCAGTTGCTTGCCTAAAAGGGGCTTAACCGAATTAAGGTCATGCTTGAATCTGGCCTTGGGATCGGGGGCCAGTGACTATTCCACTTTGTGGAGAATGAGCGACCTGTCAGAGAGATCAGGTTTGCTTGCCGTGCCTTTCTTGCTCTACGGCGTAAGTGTGTTTCTGTCCTTCGTGGAAGGTGTAGCCAGTGTGTTATCCTTATCTCGCTTTTTGCGAGAGACTACATTACGCCATTCATTGGCGTCCTCCTCGCTAATCGTAGTAGGATTTATCTGCCTGCTACTCACCGGTGTGGATGAGGTTTGATCCACCAGTCCTTGGGCGACTTGAGTTGCGGGTTTTCGACCCCTGGTACTCCTCTTCTTTGTGACAGTCTTTCCATTACTGTCACTAGAGGGCTTGTCCAGTATCGTGGGGGCAGCCTGGGTGTCTGGAATGTGGTGGGTGCTCTTCTGTGCTGAAGGGCACTCGCTTATTGACAGAGACACATCGGGGACATGTGCTGTTTTGTCGATGACGCTAGTCACGTCATCGTTGTCTGAGCAATAGTCGGTGTTCTCCTCCGGTGGAGGACGCTTGCAGTCCATGAGCTTTAAAGCCCCACTGAGAGTGGCAATGGCCTCTGTAATAAGCAATTTGGTAGTACTACAACAGTCATTGCACAACCAATTCGCTAGAGGTTTGCAGCAGCGTTTGTATGCTGCAGGAGTTAGGTTTGTGCACATACTGTGAAACCATCTCTTGCAGTTATCACACTGCATTCCCTCATCCACTGGGAATTGGCACATAACCCTTCCACAGCGGTTTTTTTTGATGGGCATACTGTCTAGAACAGACTGGCGAAGAAATTTAAATATGACTTTAAATGTATATAACCTTTATAAATCAGTGATAAAAAGCCAGCCCAGAAAGGTCATGGTTTCAGGAGAGGCAGATCCTGTGTAACAAACTTACCATCAGCTTGGGACGATTGGACATCATGCCGGGATATCAATGTTTCAGTCTACGTAGTCTTCCTAGACTTTGGAAAGGCATTTGGCACAGTTCACCATGACCTTCTCCTACACAAACTTGGTCAGGCAGGTATAGGTAAGCCACTTATGTCATGGTTAGAGAACTACCTAGCTGAAAGGCAATTTCTCACTAATGTCAGTTCAGTCCAATCATCTTGGCACGGCTCGTCATCAGGAGTGTCTCAGGGCCCACTGATGTTTGATTTTTATCAATGATCTACCATGCCGTCTAAGCTGCCCGACTCTTCTATACGCTGACGACGTGAAGATATTTTATTTTATTTATTTTTTGTTTACAGCTTGATGCCACACCGTATTTTTAGTACAAGTATGGAATTTTCAGCATGGATATCGGTAGCCCAAATTTTGCAGGCCGACCATAGATATCGGGTGTGCGTCGGGAGAGGATCGAACCCATGGTCGGCGAGAGTCCTAACCACTGTGCCACCGACGCAATAAAGTGTTCGGAAGACTCAAATAGGCCACAGGCAGATTTAAACTTTCTGGAAGACTGGGCGGTGGCCAGTGGCATGACTTTCAACGTGAAAAAGTGCAAAGTAGTGAAGTTACGCACCTGTAGACTGCAGAATGCAAGTGACACCCTGTGCAATGAAGGTTTGTCCTGCACAACGTCGGGGCGCGACTTAGGTATAGTTCTAACAGAAAAAACGGACACAAGCGTAAATTACACGGGGACGTAGCGAGGGCATATGCGGTCATACAAGTTACACATAGACAGTTAGGTGCACTCACTCCTGAGCTCTTTCTCAGGTTGTAAAATAAGGTCAGACCGCACCTTGAAGTGCATAATATTATTGCACCCTCACTGCTTAGAAGAGACGCCAACCTCTTGGAAAGTGTCCAACGACGGGCAACAAAAGGAGTGGTTGGTCTCCAAAATAAGCCGTATGATGAAAGGCTAGAGAAATTAGGCATATTCACACTTAGCCACCGTCGGCTTAGGGGGGGTTTGATTATTGCCTACAAGATAAGAAATGACCAGAATCACCCAAACAAAGGTGTTCTGCTTTTGAGTAGGCATAGGCTTCCTCGTGGAAATCCTAGAAGGGTAGCTCAATAGAGGGCAAGGGCCCGGTGCGCCCCCACTCCTTTTCACTGCTGATTTGCCGTCTCTTACTGGCAGATGTAGCTATAGCACCATCTGTGGACACCTTTAAGTGAAGGCTAGACAATCATGCAGCGACACGAGGACTGCGTCCAAATGGCCTATCCCTTTAGAATCACATACATCATTCAGGAGCAGACAACTAAATTCGTCGTTTGTCTTCTTTACATTCTCTCCCATCTTACTCTCCTGATAACTCCAACTACTACAATTACTATTATTATTATCACTGACATTATATATATATATCAACTTCAAATTTTATCAGCTATCTGTTTCTGCGTTTTCTTTATTTCTTTCTCTGTCTTGGAGTCTGAAAATATTTTATTATTATCTCTCTTCTTTAGGCGACGATACCGAAGGACTAACTGGTCAAAGGGTCAACTCCATTCACAGTAGTAGTAGTAGTAGTAGTAGTAGTAGTAGTAGTAGTAAGAGTCTTAACACACCGCATACTACAAACAATGTATGATTACTCCCACCACTTCTCTTTTTGGAGTCAAAAAGGCTAGGACAGTCGAGTGGAAGGACGAACTACACAGAAGTTTACCTCACAATCAAGAAGCTAGCACAAAGAAATCAAATTAGCTTATACTAGCTCGTGAAAACGAAATTGGATATTGGATCGTACGCACCATTATTGTTTGAATTCGTCGGAAACGCGCGTAGCAAATGGGGGCTGTGTTTCATAAGCTAGAAACGGTAGGCAATATATTCAAAAATGTATAGAATTGGCTGTGAAACATTAATAAGTTAGTTTACCGACAACAATGATTTCAGTTAGATCATCTGAAAGCGGCCCATCACAGCAGTTAGCGTCCAGCTAAACCTGTAAAGAAGTATTAATGAATAACCATAATCAAATGTTGCTGGTACCCGAGATCGCTAGCTGCTTGTACCTGCATTGATCTTAGTGTTCATATTAGAACTTCACAAGAGAACATAACAATAAATAACAATATTTCCTGTTCTGTTCAATTCGTTTTGATGCATTACTATGATGAGTCATGGGATTATATTTATCAGTTTATTTGAGTGTTTCTTAGTTCTAACCCGTTATTTTTTGATGATGAACGAACCAACGACTTATTAACTCTGTTTTCTTTTCATGTAGATGAGAAACGTACCGAGGTATCAGTTCGAACGGACTACATATCAAAACTTTCTCAGATAATTCAAGGTGAAAATGTTGTTGATTTGGAGAGAACACACGTTCCGCAACGTCGACAATTGGAAGACCAAGTATCGCTGGTACCCAAATACTCAGGCATAAACAATCTGAGGGGGAGAATCAAGACCACGGACACGCTTCATTTGTGAGCCTAGCAATTACTGTAAACCTGAGACTACAATTATCGAATCAGAGTATGATTCTGTTGGAGTGAAAGTAACACCAAAAGCCTAGCCTCCAAGTGAATCCACATCAACAATTCGATGCAATTCTGGCGACAAGTACGATTGGGATGCAATGATTGCAGAAGCACATGTGATTCATCACCGAGGGGTTCCTGATACTGGATGATCACGGTGCAATGGAAGCAGTTTCAAAAGGTGATTTCAGGTTAAAATTTGCTTGTTCCGTTGGTTGTTACTTATATGTACATACGTATATATAATTAATTATCAGTTGGTTTATAAAGATACGAGAATGACGGAGAAAAAGAATAAATTACTTAAATCTAGCACACGTACTAACTATTCCTTGTAGTATTCCCTTCTCAGCGTATGAGTCCGAACAGTGCTGAAATGCTAGTGAATTCTCGGAACGCACCTCAGCCGCATTTAGACATTTCAGTCGATCAAATGTACTTCAGAGTATTCCGGGAACAGCTTGGCTTGAGGTGGAATCGACTCACCCTAATTCATCATCCATAAATGATGTCGATATAGCTGCTAGCTGCTCTTGTCTGCAAGAATCCATCATTCAGGTGAGTTGTACGAATAAATTTGCTTATCAGTTGGCGGCGGAATCAATACTTCCCCTGCAAATTTCATTCATTATCAACAAACGGTTAGTCTGAAGAAGAATAAGGAATAACTAAAGAGAAAATAGTCAGTGATGTCGCTAGTTCTGCATCTTATACGTCAAACCTCACCTCTGAAGAAGGTAGGAAGGATTTAATCGAGAAAAGATTACTTGTTTTACAAACTACTTATCCGTAAAGTGAATGAATATAAATTTAATCGTGCATTCACCCACATAACGCGACTATTGATCGTTAGCTGATGTATTCAACTATGAGTAAAACACCGTTGTGTTCATCACTTCCCCTCTAGTAATCAGGCAGCAGAGTAAATGATGAGTGCGTAAATGACTGATTGACGACTATCTGGCGAGTGAACTTCTCGTCAGTCAGCTACCGATGTGTTTATCTGATATGCGAAAATGGCGTTATGTGTTATGTTTCACATTGCCACCGGTACTCCAGGTACGAAAAGTGAACGTGTTTGTTATTGGTCGGGTAGTTTACCACTTCGAGATAAGAAGTCAGGGAATTTTTCAAGGAAAGTGTTTGTTGGAGGGTTACCATCCGGAATAACCGAATATGGAATAATGGAGGTGTTTCCAGATTTGAAGAAATGACCGTCTGTTGGCCAAAAACAAATGGTGGTCATTTAAGTAGCGAGTGTAATAACGAAGGTGATATGACTCACCTTTGTGAGTGAGTCATATCACCTTCGTTATTACACTCGCTACTTAAATGACCACCATTTGTTTTTGGCCAACAGACGGTCATTTCTTCAAATCTGGAAACACCTCCATTATTCCATATTCGGTTATTCCGGATGGTAACCCTCCAACAAACACTTTCCTTGAAAAATTCCCTGACTTCTTATCTCGAAGTGGTAAACTACCCGACCAATAACAAACACGTTCACTTTTCGTACCTGGAGTACCGGTGGCAATGTGAAGCATAACACATAACGCCAGTTTCGCATATCAGATAAACACATCGGTAGCTGACTGACGAGAAGTTCACTCGCCAGATAGTCGTCAGTCAGTCATTTACGCACTCATCATTTACTCTGCTGCCTGATTACTAGAGGGGAAGTGATGAACACAACGGTGTTTTACTCATAGTTGAATACATCAGCTAACGATCAATAGTCGCGTTATGTGGGTGAATGCACGATTAAATTTATATTCATTCACTTTACGGATAAGTAGTTTGTAAAACAAGTAATCTTTTCTCGATTAAATCCTTCCTACCTTCTTCAGAGGTGAGGTTTGACGTATAAGATGCAGAACTAGCGACATCACTGACTATTTTCTCTTTAGTTATTCCTTATTCTTCTTCAGACTAACCGTTTGTTGATAATGAATGAAATTTGCAGGGGAAGTATTGATTCCGCCGCCAACTGATAAACAAATTTATTCGTACAACTCACCTGAATGATGGATTCTTGCAGACAAGAGCAGCTAGCAGCTATATCGACATCATTTATGGATGATGAATTAGGGTGAGTCGATTCCACCTCAAGCCAAGCTGTTCCCGGAATACTCTGAAGTACATTTGATCGACTGAAATGTCTAAATGCGGCTGAGGTGCGTTCCGAGAATTCACTAGCATTTCAGCACTGTTCGGACTCATACGCTGAGAAGGGAATACTACAAGGAATAGTTAGTACGTGTGCTAGATTTAAGTAATTTATTCTTTTTCTCCGTCATTCTCGTATCTTTATAAACCAACTGATAATTAATTATATATACGTATGTACATATAAGTAACAACCAACGGAACAAGCAAATTTTAACCTGAAATCACCTTTTGAAACTGCTTCCATTGCACCGTGATCATCCAGTATCAGGAACCCCTCGGTGATGAATCACATGTGCTTCTGCAATCATTGCATTCCAATCGTACTTGTCACTAGAATTGCATCGAATTGTGGACGTGCCTTCAGTAGGAGGTGAAGCTGTTTGAGCTACCTTCTCTCGAAACATTACGTGAATGAGCGGATTATATGAGTTCAACGCCAGTGGTAGCAGCTAGCATACATCCCGCTATAAGTGACAAACTGCACTAACGTGTTGGTGTACAACGACCACTTCAACGTCCCTATGATGACCGATTTAGTGTGCTAGCGTAGGATCAAAAGGTTATCTCGGTTGGACGATCAGATAAAAGAGTAGCCATGAGCGTTGATAACGTCAAACTAGCATGTATTGACGACTCTCAAGACAACGATAAAGATCAGTTGAACAACTTCCGGACACTTCCAGTCACTAGAACTGCCACGTCAGCAGCACAACCCGTGAAATCGACGCTGTCTGGTAGGAGAGTTCATTGGCCTAAACGTTACATTCAAATTATCACCATTGAACTTATTGTGAATTTGCATTCTTATTTGCCTTATTCAAACTTACCATATAACTGGTCATTCAGGTTATCGATATTTTCATACAGAGTTCACATGGCTATTGTGTAAACATTGACGATTAGTTTTGCATAATTAAAATTCAATCGTGTAATGTTTTCTTCCTATATACCGTTTTCATCTGAAGTCTACAGTTCCCCAGCTGATTTTTATCATAATAACACAAATTTTCTGTTATAATTATCAGTCCAGTTCTCTTTTGTGCATTTACTTGCGTCCCTCATGTACAAAATGAGAAAATATTATTAATGTTATTTTCCATATTAATAACTGCCCCTCCCATTTTCTCAAAACTTTGAATTAAACTGCGTATTGTTCAGCTTAATACAACAACAATTTTCTATGCATTATCGCTGCTATTTATTTTGCAAACTCAGATTATTGTCGAACACTTGAATGTATTATTTAATATTTCAGTTTTCTGGTGTGTGTGTGTGTGTGGAGGGGGGCGTGGAATTGTGTAGCACCACCTATATTAAGCCTAACTGTACGCTTATAAAACTAATTCATGTTCGCATGTTATACACTTACAGAAACTAAGTTTACTTATGCTTGTTGAATATTTGTCATTGTATCACTGAATGGTGCTTTTCGTTTGTTATTTATTTTTATACACATATATGTTTTACGCGGTTACACACTTTCTCGTTCACCTCACGCTTTTTGAAATTCGATTTCATTAACAATACATCTTTTCAAGTTTTCACTTGTGCTTCTTAATACAACGTTGTTCATCGTTGACCGTGTACAGCGTTAGCACATATTACGTGAACGTGAAAACGTGGATGTACTTTATTAGCATAGTAATCGGAATCATCGTCAGTACGCTATACTTCGAGTGTCTCAGCAACTCTATATTTATTGAATTCAGTTCGAGAATCTATGGGAATCGGAATATGCGGTCTCTGTTGACACATCAGCTTTCAGTGCAGTAGAACTGTGTTTAGGATGGGATGGAGGATTTCTTCAGCGTAATGTGGTACTAAGTGTTTGATAGTATGTAGAAATGACATTGAGGTGGCTTGTCTTTTCCCTTCTCGTAGATATCAACAAGATCAGCAATCTACTTAAAGTGAGGTTCTCATTGTCTGTAGTAGGTTGTGTGTAGGATGCTTTGATATTTGAAATACTGAATGTTGTATCACTGTCTAATTGGGAAGATTAGTGGCTTAGTTAATGTGGTCACGAATGACTCTCTGTTATGCACTCCAAACCACATCCGAAAGTTGGATAGTAAATCTTTCTATTCTTGAGTGTCTGATCGAATCCTGTCGACTTGGAAAGTATATTCGCGAAGCTTTCATTGCCCACTCTACTAGGCAACATCTTCAGCGCATAGTTAGTTCAATTTGAAGTGAAGTGAGCTTCTAGATTTCTCCACGAGTAGTTTACTAGTCATCTCTCCTGGTGGGTCACCTTGAACGTGATTGGTTGTTTTTGTGTGTTTTCACACCCTCTAGGCTACTCGTCTTGGTACTGATTGCGGCCGTGACCTGAAGTTTGACCCTCTGTGTGTGATATTTCCTTCTTATCGATTGGTAAGTTTTGCTTATGTCGATGTGTCTATTGATTGACGATTCACTGAAATACCAGGCAGCCTTCTAAAGATTCTCTAGCATTTTCGGTGTTTCCTTTATCTAATATTTGAACGCTGGTTGTCCCAGTGGAATTGATATCCGTGGTTGTCTGTATGCAGCGAAATGAGCGAGGAAGTGGGTGTCTTGTCTTTTGAAGGCTAGTTTATGTTCATGGATACGAAGATGAAGAGGGCGTCCGCTCTGACCAATGTAGTGATTTTAGCAGTTGTTACAATTTATTTTGTAGATGTTGTTGGTTTCATCTTCTTTCTTTGTTGAGTCTTTTGGTTGACATAGAGCCAGCCAGCCAGCTGAGTGGTGAAGTGATTTTGTTGGTTTGTGTGCAAGGTCAATTCCTAAAGGTCTGAAGAGTCTTACAGTGATTTCTGAGATGTGCTCTGTAGGTGGTAGAACTATTTCCTTTGTGCTTTTCTTGGGGGCCTTTGATTTGGTAGATTAACTTGCGCGGGTAGATGCTTATTGACGAAATTCCGTGGATATCCATTCTTTTGGAAGACGTCTATGAGATATCTTTCTTCAATTTGCATTTGTGGATTGTCAGTATTTTGTGGTCTGATGTGAAGCTTCAGTCGGCTGGAATCTCGGATTGAGTCATCCTTTGTGGTTGTTGAAGCATATCGGTGGTGGTTATGGGGGAAACGCTATCCGGGAGTGAGAAGCTTTGCAACAAGCGTAAATCAATGACAGAAATGACACCAATAGCACACGTGGTGTTGTGTTGTCGTTGTTCTCTAGGCTGAGAGATAATACTTGATGTTTGGAAAACTGAGTACTTGACTGTAGCCTGAGTGACTACCACTCACCTGGAAGCAGACAGGCATATCCATTCAGTGACTATTGATGTTAAACAGGAAGAAAATAACACCGAAGTTGAAATCTAGGCAGTAACTATGCATCATCTCTTCGTGGGAGCTAATGTCAACAGAGGCTGATCCATTCATTCATTCTGAGTGAAGGAACCACGACCATCCAGTTAATCATGTCGAAATTGATGTCCTCTCGGACTACTAACTGAAGAGGACATCGTTTACGTTGATTCACTTTCATTAGAATAGGAAACGTTGTTGTATAATTAGATCTGAGTGGAGAATTGAAAATGAATATTATGGGGAGGAGTGTTCCGTGTTCACTGTTTTCAGTCTGACAATATTTTAATGCCCACCTACTGCCTGTAGGTGGTATAGAAAGCAAGAGACCTCTCGTGGAGTTCAGTATTCACAGGCGAAAGACAAATGTTCATGTTTGATAGATTGATGCTACACTGCTCAGCTTTAATAGAGTGTTCATTGTCCCTTTATCCGACTACATTCAAGAATATTCGGCACCACAATGAAAGTGAAATATGTATGGTGGACATCATTATCAGGCGTGGATTTCAAGTTACATGACGAAGTGACATTAGTTACGTGGTGTCGGGATGAACAAACAATCGTAATTAACAGTGATGTCATAATTGGCGCTGGCACCTACACAACATGACGACCTGATCGGACAGTTTTCAACTGCCTTATATTTGACTTCACAGTTTCCGAGGATTTTCAGTGTCATACAACAATTGAAACATTGATTATTCATTCATGGCTTGGATTTCCGAGGATTTCTGTACTATGTATACCCTGTTATTTTGAATAATGGTAATAATTCTAATTGTAGTGAAAGCATGTCACTGTTGTCGGAAGTGAATGCGACTTTCCTTTCCATCTCAGTTTGAGGAATGTCTACAAATAATCAGTTGGTCATTGTGTCATGTCTGGGGAAACATTCTAGTTAGTCAAGTTAGATGACAACCACAAATGATTAACACTCGATTATAACAGGTAGCCATTGAATACTAGGTAGTACTGGACAATTGCTTCATCCTAGTTCGCGACTCCTCATTACCTCCCACTAACCCACTGAGGATTGGATCGAGTTCCCATATACCAACACACAGGAACTATTCTAATTCTGACTAGTATAGTTTTCTGCAGAATGGATTCCTTGGAGTTGTAGTGAGAAATCGTGACGAGTGGTGTATATCACCTACCGGTGATGTTAGCTGTCAGGAGCGCCATATATCGCTTAATGGTCAACGTGACTGCCTCGTATTCTGAAGTCTGTGGGTTTGGTCACAGTTGGGCGGGGTCACTAATACATACTACTGCAGAGTTCTTATCTAGGAGGAAGCGTGTCGTCTTCTTCACTCGTCCTCTAACTGATGTCAATTCGCTATCTGATTTCAGGTATTCGTGATTACTGTTATAATCTACTATCAGGCATGGAAGAATATGGGAACTCTCTGAAGGTGATATTAAGCGAAACATGCACCACGGTTTCAGGAAGGGAGAAAGAAGAAGCAAGACAAGGAATGGCTGTCTACGGACAGCTGGAAGCTAAATGAGCCTTCACCTCAAAGTGACTTACTCAGTGATGTCCTTAAGAGGAGAATTTCGACTTCTTTAAGAGGATTTACTTCTGTTTTATCACCAGTCGTCTACTGATCTCCATGAGACCAAAGTACAAGATGCCACATCTGACCAGTTTCTGTGTGCATATGTAACGGCAGAAAATAAGAGAAGTGGTAATCGACAGTTTTATATGAAGGAAAAACGCATCATACGCACTATACATTTTTAAACACATTAAAGGTCGACTAGGTCAGTGGAAATCAAACTGTCCTGACTGCTCGACAGCCGAACCTAGACTAAACAAATGAACGAGAAGTTGTCCAATGCGTCATCCAATTTCCAGACCATCACGTAAACTAAATCCAGATTTGAGTGAAAAACACTTCTACCTCTGCATATATATTTAAGTCCAAAAATTCTTGTTGGAACACGGTATATAGACTGTTCGACGTGGATCCTGTCTAAACGGATTCAAGAACACTATTCCACATGGTTTCGGAAAGGTTGTAGCAGCTCCACAATAAGCACAATAATTGAACACCTTGGAAACACTGCCTACAATCTCCCTTGACAAACTCCTCCTTCAAATTGATCGACAAAGTGAAAAGTAACCTGTCCAGTACAATCCTCATTCCCCTCCTGTACACCGCTGAAGCTCTAGCTATCCAGATGGAGAAGCTGGAGGAGTTATGCATACAGAAGAATGTCTTTCATTCACTTCTATTATCATGGTAAGGAGCCTAATATTTTCTCTCACCCTTTCTCACTTCATCTTTAAACACGTTCAACTCTCAATTTACACTCTTCCACTGATACACTTCTGTGCTACATTCTATTCTATTCGCTTTCATCACATTGGTTACTTGTATTCGTTATCAATTTCATTGATTAAGCTAGAAAAAGTTGAGCATTCCTCATACTCACTTAACTATTCTTCCTATTTTTTAAATAATAATATTGCATCCAGTTAGTACATTGATGAATAAATAAAATTCTACATAGATTAAGGGTAATCTCAGTTAGTTTTGACAACAACATATTGGCATGTCGGTAGCAAAGCCAAAGTTGAACAGAGTGTTTGAAGGCGTTGGAAAAGTAGATGCTAGCATGCTATTTACTGGCGTAAGCGGTAACAAAAAGGTTGAGATATACAGAGTGTGAAAGAACGAAGAAGAATGTATTAAATAGAGTTTGTAAGGAAGAAAGAAACAAAGCAGTACATAACAGAAAAAAAGAGAAAAGGAAAAGAAAACGTTCTACGTTCAAATGACATGAGTTGGAAAGGCGAGATCCAGTTGTTCTACTGACTATTTAATAAGTTATAAGTTTCACGCCTAATGCTTTCTTTATCGCATAGAAAACGAGCTAAATAGGGTATGGTTAAGTTTTTGTACTCGCTAGTGCGAGCATATAGTTATCTATATAGGCTTCTGGTTTTGCGTGATGAGATACAAGGGGAGAGTTGTGAATGAGTAGGGTGGTGTGAGTTAGACAGAATGGATTTAGCTCATTTTTCACATGAGTCCATGTGCCTGTCAAACACAATATTAACAAGCTGGTTAATTGGCACGTTGCTTACCCTGCTGACAACCTTTAACATCCTGCGTAATATGGTATAATCTTTCTTCAGTATCTCTGGAAAAACTAAGGGGGAACAATTGAGAATAATATGCAGGATGCGAGTGTTAACGAATCGTAGGATTAAGGGTTGGGTTGGGTTATTCCAGAATGTCTCAACTTCTTGATGTAGAAGGTAAGACGGAATATTTTCTTAGAAGTCATCAAGATATGAGACGACCAGGAAAGATCAGCAGATAGAATGATGCCAAGACACTTAATTTCCAACTTGCTCTCTATTTCAGTGCCATCTATGTTGCACACCTCGTGAGTGCTAACCATTTTGTTTAGGTCAGATTCATGCCTGAAGGTGAAATTGACTGTTTGACATTTAGGGGGATTTAAGATTAGACCGTTTTCCTTGGACCACGGGCTGATTACTGATAAAAAGCCATTTAGTTTAGAGCAGTCACTTTGACATTTGACAGGCAAAGATACAGTCAGGTCGTCAGCATATTTGACAAAATTAATGTCATTTGAAGATGGTTAGTCATGTAGAAAGAAAGAAAAGAGAAGTGGGGAGAGTACAGCACCTTGGGGGACACCATCTTCAGTGAGTACAGCACAGGAGGATTTACCCTTGTATACAGTGTACTGCATTCTGTTAGAGAAGTAGGAATGCAACCGGTTAGTGACGCAGTACTCAGTTTTTGTCCTAGAGAGCTTATTTAGCAAGAGACATCTGGTTACAGAGTCGAAAGCAGAAGTGAAGTTGAGAAACGTGTAACGAATGTATTTGGCACCTTTATGTAATGATGAGACGATGTTGTTGTGTAGGACGGCTGCAGCGTCTAAAGTGCTCCTACCCTGTCTATAGGCAAATTGTTTGAGGTCTTCAAAGTTTTTAAGGGAGGGTTCAAGTTTAAGAAGTACTACTTTTTCCATAAGCTTTAGAAACGGGGAAGTGATGGCAATGGGTCTGAACTTTACGTTCTTGATGTTTCTAGGTTTAGGGACAGTGACTATTTTAATGTCTTTCCATGCAACAGGTACGACATTTTTGGAGAAAGAAGCATTTAGGATGTTAGTTAGTGGAGAACATAAAGTATCTGCACATTGTTTTAGAACATATGCAGGTATACCATCAGGGCCAAGGCTACGTGAGGGCTTGACCGTTTCAAGACATTTTAGAACATCGAGAGCATTAAAGTCATGAAAGTTGTCAGCTACATGATGTGTAACCTAAGAAGTTTTAGAGGCGGGTATCGACGTTCGCGAGTTGTACGGATTATACTAACGCAAGATCTTATACCAACAACCACTATAGTGTTCGTTCTTCGAGTACCAAATGGTAAAGCAAAAGACCAGATTTTGTCGTCCAAATACGATATATATTTTGGGACCAAATCGCGGGTAGGAATGAATGCTTAGCTAGCTAGTAATCGTGCACGCACGTGACACGACGGAGCACCAAATGGCGGGGATGCTTGACCGTAAGCCTTCAGCTAAACAAGTCGACTTAAACAGTGATGGTCAGCATCCAATGTTGAGTGATGATTGCTGTGGTCAATAATTTTGGGGAATTATTTACCGCTACAAAGTAATTTTAGTAGAAGGAGAGCGTATAAAAGACTGATTAAGAGCATTGACATCATAAGAGGGAAATGCATTACATCGCTTACTATTGCTAGTAATTT
Source organism: Trichobilharzia szidati (assembly GCA_944472155.2). Lineage (NCBI taxonomy): Eukaryota > Metazoa > Platyhelminthes > Trematoda > Strigeidida > Schistosomatidae > Trichobilharzia > Trichobilharzia szidati. The sequence goes on from OX235271.1 coordinate 194,196,491, forward strand.
CACTGAAAAGTATACACATGTTGATAGGAGATTTGCATGACAAAAGTGTATGGTTATACATAGCATTGAGATTTCAGATTTGATTAGAGCATTAATCCCTTTAAGTCCTAACTTATCTTTGGATTTATATAATGTTTCTTTTTGCCTACGCAGTTGTTTGAGACGAGGAGATGAGAAGCGGTCGAAGCGTTTGAATAGTGTTTGTTTGGGACAGCATATATTATAATATATATATATATTTTATGATATCTACATATTGCATCCAATCTACCGTTTACTCCCATTTATTTATCACCTCAACATGAATTATAACAGGATCATTTACTCTCGTAACTTTATTAATCATTTAAGACCAAATGATTTTCATATTCCCAAGAAATCAAGGAGGCGGCATCGTAGTGGTTGGCAGAGAGCTCTCAAACGTACACCAATACACTTAACAACGGTCCCTGTCACAATGAAGACAAACTGCCGCTCTCTGCCAAACAAGATAATGTACCTACAATCTCTGAAGTCCACTTGCACTTATCATAATACTATTCACCGATGGTTATACTTTTACGACTTGGTTCCTGTTAATTCATGTAATACACAAAATGATTTAGCAAAGAATATCCTTTTCGATAAATTCCTCCTCTTCTGCCTCTATAATTATATGCATGTGTGTTTTTATACACAGAAAATATTCTAGATTAGTAGTCAATAACAATATCGGTGTTTTCCTTAAATAATATCGATTTGTAACGTAAGATCAATGGAATTACCACAGTTCATTAAATATGGTTCAATAATAATAATAAAGATATGGTAGCAAATAGAATATCAAGTAAAATTGGGAAAATTCCACAAAATTTCAGGATCGATCATTCAAACCTAGATGGCCAAGCGGGTAAGGACAATGACTGAACTAACTTCTTTTGGATGCACAAATTAAGCCTGTTAATATGGATTATAACTGCCTCAGCAATGTTTAGTAGTCGAACTCCTAAGGCAAAATTGACATTCGTAGGTATGCCGTAAATGACCCTGAAAGCGTAGTTAACGTCAATCTCGTGATCTTCTGTATCCACAAGATGAGTGAGATAGAATAGCGCTGCGAATAGATCAATGATTCAGGCTATTCACTGGTTAGTTAGTTGATTAGTTAACCTAATATAGGCAGTTGCATTCGGAGTTTCGCTAATTGATGCTTCTCTAACTACTTACATGGTATCTGATGGTGTGAACATGTGAATTTTACCTCAGTGACTGGAGTGGATTGAATCTTTATTATTATTGTTATTGTACATGTTGACTGCCAGATGTCGAACTCACAAAATCTCATGTCATTCTTCTCTGTCTATAGTCTGAGATTTAGATAATTTGTAAGTTGAACTCGAGTCTGTGTGTTATTCTTCACACGTATTAATTAATGAATATAAGAGGTTTGACATACTCTCCGAATGCTTTAACGCTAATTCAACTGATGAAGTCTTCAGAGGTGGTGATATATATCTTGCTCTCCATGTCTTCTTTGTCTCCATGTCATCCATCTCTTTTGGTTTATAAAAACATAATGTGACTTGAGAGAGTGTCACAGTTCCAGTATTACTTCAATACATAGATCTTCTTCATTCCATTGCAGTAGAATAATTCTTTGTGTAATGGTCACTGGATTACTCACTCGTAAATGCATCGTCCTAGCATAAGAGCATTGCAGTTAGTGTATGTTCGTGTGTGTGTTTTAATTACTTGTAATAGTAGTAATCGTGTTTCGCAATGACCGAATTATACACGAATTCAACCAACAACACAGAGAGGGATGAATTTAGGAATTTGTATTTGGTGGAATTATTTTCCAGTTCATATAAAAAATATTAACAAACAACAGTGCAAGTATTTGAACAATACAGTGATAGAAATTGTCAATCACCACATCCGCCATATGTCGAATGTTTCCTTGTGTTTTTATAATGATGTCTCGGTTCGCTTGCAAATCGCTGCGATCCTCTAACTGATTCTGTGATATTATTTTCATCAGTATCAACTGAATTGATTTCTGAATTATCTACACAGTCAGGATTAGTAGCGGAATCATTAAAATTGTAATCGGAACGACCTACTTCATTTATTTTCACTTGATCCGGGTGTCTGTTGTGAACTGAATGATCTTCGATGTCTAATATCTTCAACATTCGATTTCCCAACACAAGGTCTATAGTCATTCCCTCTACAATAATGTACATCAGAAATCGTGGACATCAGATGTGTTCAGAGATTTCGAGATCTGAAGAGTTTAGGAGGACTTTCATGGGTACTTTTATGCTCCGAATTGCGATATTCAAGTAGGAAGTTATCAACACATCTCTCTAACTCGTCAAAATGTTTAGGACTCATTGATTCTATAGCACTCTTTAATGTTCCTACGAAATTTTCTACCAACCCGTTAGACTGAGGATGACGTGGTGCTGTGTACAAATGACGACAACCCATATGTTTAAGCCAATCGCTGAAGTTCTTCTCAGTGAAATGAGTACCATTATCAGTAACTAAGAAATCTAGAATTCCTTCTAGACTAAAAATCATCCTTAAAGCTCTGTGAGTGAATTCTGCGTTAGGACTATCTGTGAATATGACTTCTGGCCATCAAGAATAAGAATCCACAATAATCAAGGAATAGCAGGTATTTCAGGATGGACCACAGTAACCCGCATGAATACGCTGACAAACCTCACAAGACGCAAGCCATAGGAAATTTTATGCAAACAACTGGAACAGCTCTTTGATCTTTTGCTAATGTCAGCATCAATTTCCGGCCACCAGCACGTTAGACGTGATAAGGATTTCATCGTATCAGCTCCCAGATGAGCAGAATGAAGATCATCCAGAATCGTAGATCTTATTATCGGAGTTATAATAATTCTGTCATTCAGACATAGAAATCCTTCAGGATGGACTGAAACCTCATCTCTTAGCCTACAAAAGTCCGGGAATCTCCGCTTACACTAAATATTTCAACCTATTTTTGTTGCACATATAATGCTTCGGTAATATTTCCGAGTATCATTTAAAAGTTGAACTCTATCTACAGGTAAGGGCTAGACTAACAAACAATCAGTGTCATTAGAAGAATTTTCAAATAATGATTTTGTGAGATAAGAAGTCTTCATGAGGCATATCCTTAGTCGATCTGTGTTCAATAGTGTAATTATATGCACTTAGTTCTAAACTCCATCTTTGAACCATAGGAGCAGATGATCTATTCAAAGATTTTTCTGGATTGTAAATGAATTTCAAAGCCTGATGATCAGTAACTATGTGAAACTTAGCACTAAAGAGACACTTGTGCAGGCGTCTTATTGCCCACACAACTAACAAAGCCTCTTTCTAGGTTTGTGAGTACCCTTGTTCACTCTTACCTAGACGTTTTGAAATACGAATAACAGGTTGTCCATTTTGCTCTAGTACTGCAGCTATATCCATAGGAGAAGCACCTGCATGGAGACTTACTTTACTTTACTTCAGCTATCTCCTACGGGAGGATGAGCCGGCTTCATGAACATCTCGAATAAGAGAGTTCATGAAGTTTCGTGGGAATTTGGTACGAGTGATGTCCCCAAAATCGCTCGACCTTTTGTTTGAGAGTGAAGCTCTAGCCTTTACACAACCAAGTGTGACCTACAAGGCAGTAGGAGTGGAGTAGGGAGTCCACTATCCATTGGCAGCCGGTGACCGGAGTTCGGTTCATACGCCTTTTTGAATGGGACCAGACATCCAGGACATCCAACAAGCCCTTTGTCCATACGTCTGCCGGTGAGCTCCAGTGAGCTTCATACGCCAGTCGTTGGAGGTTTGGAATCAGGGTTTAGCCATCTCCCCTAGACTGTCATCCAATGGACAGTCAACCCGGTGAAGAGCGCCGGGCATCCGCTTTCTCCCTCTCACTTTGGTGAGAAACACCTCCGTCACGTGAAGGCAGTGAGTAGGACTTCCTTAGGAGAGGCTATGTAAGACGCCCGGTCATATGGGAGCATTTCAAGAAGTGTGCGGAGGGGTGGTCAACCCTTAGAGCAAGGCAACCACCCCCGACCATCCTGAGGCTTTGGAAGCACCTGCAGTGAGAACAGACTTATGTTCCAATGGGATAACTAAGAAAGCTGGTCTATCAAGAAATGTCTTTATCGAAATTTATCAAGGGAACCAATTGTATGAAATGACAGAGTGTTTGTGTTGGGATCAGGAAACATACATAATGCCGACACAATCGGTTATATCAATAACCAAAAAGAAAATATGAGTATATTTGCTATGCACTCGTCGCCAATAAGTTATGTGGTCGTTCCCGATATTATGGTGTGACCGAGTAGTGTAAATATGCGCTAATGAGATATAACGGACGATAACGTACGCACAGACTGGTACTGCTGAGTACTGGATTTGTCCTGACGCGAAAAAGGCAAATCAGAAGACCACCACGTTCACGACGATACGTGTATTTCCAACAAGGGAAATTAACTGTCGCACAAGAGTGAGAGTGAAAAAGTACTAAAGAGTACGACGAAAGGTGTGAATTAACTGTACAGTACAAAAGTATATGAAATATATAGTGTAAAAGATGTCTTTAACTTTGTTGAAAACATTAAATATATGAACCTAGCAGACAAAACTATGTTATCGTTGGACGTAACATCACTATTTACCAACATCCCCCTTGTAGAAACTGTCGACTACATATGCGAGCAACTCGTAGAAAAGAAAATAGAAATTGGGATCACACCAAGAAAATTGAAAGAATTACTACTAAAATGCACTATGAACGTTCAGTTTGTATTTAACAAGGAGTATTACCGCCAAATAGGTGGGGTTGCTATGGATTCTCCCCTTGGTTCCTTATTAGTTGACATATTTCTATCTAAACTGGAAAATGGTCCTTTAAAAGAGATACTAAACAAACTCGATTATTATTGTCGATATGTTAACGATACCTCTATCATTTGTAACAATAATCAAGATAAACAACACTTGCTACAAGTCTTCAATAAGGTACACCCAGCTATCAAATTCACTTGTGAAGAGGAACTCCAAGGTAGTATTCCATTTCTGGATGTTCTTCTTACAAAAAGAACAGACGGTGCCTGAAAGTGAAACATCAATTGGAAAGCGACGTGGAATGGTCAGTACACCCACTTCCATAGCTTCATACCCATACAATATAACCGCAACCTAATCCGTTGTCTTAGCCATAGAATTAGACGCATATGCACCGACGATTGTATTGAAGATGAAATAAGAAATCTTACAAACGCCTTGCTACAAAACGACTATCCTACCAACTTTGTAAAGAAGTATTTCTATGAAAATACACATAAAACTAAGCGAGACACAGTAAGTAAGAAAAAGCTTTACTTAAATGTACAATTCAAAGACGATATATCCAGCTACATATATAAAACAGTAGATTAACGACAGCAGTTGAAAGAAATTCTAATGCCGCAAAACTGCATGTCAGTTTCTCAACCAAACCGATATTGACACTGTGCATTAAAGATAGATTACCCAAAATGGCGACATCTATGTGTGTATATAAATTCAACTGCTCCTATGGAGCTAGTTATATAGGTCATACCCAAAGGAATTTATCTTTACGCACTCGTGAACATATTCCTGTTTGGCTTGGGAAAAGAGCAACCAAATCAATAAACAGTGCAATTCTGTCTCATCTAGTAGATAGCGAACACTATATCAAAGTAGATGAGTCATTTACAGTTGTGTACCGAGTACCGAACAATCTCCCCAAAGGCACACGATTACGCCTCCTAGTCATAGCTGAGGCTATAGAGATTAATAGAGAGAGTTATTAAAAGTTATAATGAAAGACGAATCCGTTATCAGTTCAAAACTATACGAACAATGGCGCCCATCTGGTTCTACAACACCGCGCATGTACGGCTTACCTAAAGTGCACAAACAAGACGTCCCACTCCGCCCAATACTAGATATGATAGACTCCCCATATAATACAATCGCGAAATGGCTGGTGGAGATTCTCGGGCCAGTGAAAGAGAAGCTTTCAAGACACAGCCTCCGTGACACATTCGACTTTGTTGATTCAATTAAGAATGTCAATGTGGCAGAAAAGAAAATGGTCTTCCTGGATGTTGTCTCTCTCTTCACCAACGTTCCATTGACAGAAACCGTTTGTTTCCTTTGCGACTACATTCAATCTAATAGCATCGATGTTGGTATACCGATCCATTACCTGAAAGAACTATTACTACGATACACCTTCAACGTATACTTTAGTTTCAACAAGGAAATATACAGGCAAGTAAATGGGGTAGCAATGGGTTCTCCCTTATGACCCCTATTAGCCGACTGCATTTTGACTAGCTTAAAAAACAGCCCCTTATCATCAACTATCAACGACCTCCATCTCTACAAGAGATACATCGATGATACTTTCATTATTTGTGATGAGAATTGTGATTTAAAAAACCTACTTCAAATCTTCAATAACGCCCACCCAAACATCGACTTCACACTTGAGACTGAATCCAACGGAATGTTCCACTTCCTCGACGTCCAGCTGACAAGAAACGCCAACAACTCTCTGAAAAGATTCATATAAAAAAGCCTACTTGGAATGGACAATTCATCAACTTTCAAAGCTTCGTGCCCCTAAGCAGAAAGAGGAACCTGATATACGCTCTTTCCTCGAGGATTCGGAAGATATGCAGCGAGGAAGTGATTGAAGAAAAACTGCGTAATCTTCGAAAAACCCTGATGGAAAACGGTTTCCCGCCCAGGTTCATAGACAAAAATCTCAAATCTAAGACTAAGACTTCAGAACAAGTCCAATCCGTTCCAAAGAAAACACTTCTGCTTAATCTAGAATTCAAAGGTGATATCGAAGCAGAAATCCTTCGCAAACGTCTCTGCAAATCTCTAAGGAAAACATACTTCACCGCGAGCCTACGACTGACGTTTTCTTGCAAGAAACTGTTCAGCCAGAACGTGAAAGACAAGCCGTCGCATTGGGCCACCTCAACGTGCATATACCAGTTTACTTGCTCTTGTGGAGCTGAGTACATCGGCCGTACCATGCGCCGACTTGGAAAACGCGCTCGCGAACATTACCCAGCCTGGCTATTAAAAGGAGAGCAGAAACGTGTATACAGTTCAGTGACAGAACATCTGGTCAACTCAGGACATTCAGCGCCTTTCGAAAAGTCCTTCAAAGTAATATACAAGATTCAATCAAACCTATCAAAGGGAGTCAAATGAAGACATCTGGGCATAGCTGAGGCGCTAGCTATCCAAAAGCTCAAACCCACACTATCTATCCAAAAGAAATACGTCGAACCCCTCTCCCTACCATGGCCATCATAAACAGGTAAAATTTTTTTAAGTGTTGGTTTGTAGGGATTTGATTGGTTTCAGGATTTTCATCATGAGCTGACATTAGTTAGAGAACCACTGGAAAACCTGGGAGTACTGGACAGCTGTTTCGTCCTAGTTTGGGACTCTTCATCAGTACGCACCCACCGGGATTCGAACCCAGGACCTTCTGGTTACAAGGCGAGCATGGACCATTGGATCGGGCCGCAGTGGCTTAATGGTATACGAGCTCACCTTGTAACCATAAGGTCCTGGGTTCGAATCCCGGTGGGTGCGTACTGCCGAAGAGTCCCAAACTAGGACGAAACAGCTGTCCAGTACTCCCAGGTTTTCCAATGGTTCTCTAACTAATGTCAGCTCATGATGAAAATCCTGAAAATTTTTTTAGTAATGACAATCTCATCGCCTTTCTTATCTAAACTTCCTCTTTATTCATGTTATTTTAAGTTTTCTTAATCCCTGTTTACACTACCATATTTTCATACCCACTCTTCCTGTTTATTTTGTCATTTTACTATTTCTACATATTTAATCCCTGATTGCATAAACAATTATTCATCATATTAGTTTTCTATCCAAACATCCTGTATATTTTGTTATTTCTACATTTCTAACCCCCTATTGCACAATGTCAATCTTCTTAGTCATTATAATGCTACTTTGTTTGAGTTTTATCCGTCCCCCTATTTATTATGGCATTCTAATTCCTAATTGTAATTTTTTATTAATTTGACCCTCAACCGGAAATTATTCTGGAACTTTCCCATCCATTTGATATAAATACACGAATGTACAGCCTAGATGATGACTTCGTCGAAAAGAAAATTTTCTTCGCTGCAATTGTCTTTTTAATAGAGAGAGACCAGACCTATGTGTACAGAAAAAACTTATTCACTCTCTCTGTCTACCCTGGCCCACTATAAGGTCACCAGGATCATAATTTTTCGCATTATTTTTGCTATTATAATTAGTATCACTTTGTGATATCATGTCTTCATTATCCATTTCTCCACCCAGTTTGTTTCACCCCATCCTTAACCTTAATTTTTTGTCAACCTTTGTGATTTTAAACTAAGCCTACCAATTCTGTAACATCTTATTACAATTTAGCCTCTTCGTTTTATCGTTAGACATTATCAGTCAGCCCTCACATTCAATGTCCCCTTTGTTAATGTGTGTTTGTATGTATTTTGTGGTTAGCGGATTTCTCTCACCCCAATGACACTTGTATTCTGTTGACTATAAAACAGCACTATATCACCCAATTGTTAATTCACACTTCATCACATTTTTCTGATTATACACCCTATACACATTTGATTGACTATGTTAACTAATGGACTATCATCTCAACTTACACATACATGCACCCCAATACAGTTTCCGATATTATTCTTATTTGCTTTTATTGGCTATACGTACTCTATTATTCATGGATTTATAACTGTAGAGGAAGCCTCAGGAAGAAGTAATCGAACACAATTGCTCACTCAAAATCTTGTTTTGATTACAAAAGTATATTTAAAACAATTAGTTCCCTTTATGAATTTAGATAAAGCAATAAGAAGACGTAATTTGTCTGAATTGTTTAATGTGCATATTTGCGCACAACACATTTCGAACAATCTGATCATACAGGGACTTGTCATAGGAGTACATATATATGAAATTAATTAAGAGGTGAGAGGTGAGAAAACAGACTATTTAGGTTAAGTAAAAAGGACATATTGAAGGCCAAAATAACAATGAAGACCACTATTGTTTTTGAACACATAAAGATGGCTTAAACTTTCTAATTGCTAGGACTGCCACAAACTTTAGGATACGCCCCAAACACGTTTTATAGATAGGATTAAAAGATCTGTTAACGCCAATTTTATGTCCTGTTTCTATAATATGTATCGCAATAGAAGAGCTAGTTCTCCTGTTCTCACAGTTAATAGTTAAGTATGTGTTGAAAGATACATTTGAATTGGTTGATTTTCTTGACGACAGTAATATTAATATTATCAATAAGAATATGTACTCTTTTGATGTAAACTCGTTATTCACTAATGTGCCTTTGCTCAAAACAGTTGACATTTTGTGTGATTATATTTCCACAAACAATTTTTTCATCCTTTTTCCTATATCCTATTTAAGGGATTTATTACTTCTATGTACTAACAATGTTAGGTTTACATTTGAAGGCGATTGTTTCCGCCAAGTTGATGGTGTTGCTATGGGAAGTCCGTTAGGACCCCTTTTAGCAGATATTTATATGTCATACATTGGGAATTTATCGGAGGATTTAATCGAAAATGTGCCACTTTACAGAAGGTATGTAGATGATATTGTTGTCATCAGTGATAAGTCTTGTTCTGCCACCTCAATTTTAAATCGAATGAATGAAGTTCAGAATAGCATATCACTTACATCTATCTGTAGAAGAGGAAGATAATTGTTTATCTTTCCTAGACATATTGCTTAGTCGACGGCTTGATGGGTCAATAAAAAGATCTATTTATAGAAAACCTACCTGGACAGGACGGTATCTTAATTACCATAGTTTCTGCCCTGTTCGGTACAAAAGAGCCTTAGTGAGTGAGGTGCCTCTTCAGTAGAATCCAACGAATATGCACTGAGGACACACTTGATGAAGAAGAAAGAAAGTTGACACAAACTCTGGTTGATAACAATTATCCAGACAAGTTCATCAGGAGACATAAAGTAGTCAGTGGAACACCAAGACCCACTCTCCAACTCGCCCCTAAGAAAGAAGTGTACATCAAGCTACCCTATATGAGGCATCAAAGCAGCTTGATAACTAGACAAAGACTGAACGCTGCTGTCAAAAAGACTTTTTATGCAGCCAATATCATAATAATAGAGAATGTAAAACCAATATATCTATCTATCTAAGCCCTTCGAACATGCGAAAAATGACGTCACATCCCACTGTATTTACCAATTTGAATGTACGTGTGGACACACATACACACAGGGAGGACTCATCGATCTCTGCAAGTAAGGGCTGACTTCAGAGCATATTCCTAGGTGGTTCCAAAGACAAATAAAATCTTCAGAACCTATTAACGGTGAGAACAGGATACTTAGCTCTTCTATTGCGATACATATTATAGAGACGGGACATAAAATTGACGTTAACAGAACTTTTAAACCTATCTATAAAACGTGTTTGGGGCGTATCTTAAAGTTTGTGGAAGCCCTAGCAATTAGAAAGTTTAAGCCACCTTTATGCGTTCAAAAACAATTCGTCATCACATTAAACCTTCCTTGGTAAATTTTGTTTTGATACCATAGCATATGTACTATTACCTCTGTTATTTGGTTTAGTGGTCTTCATTGTTATTTTCACCTTCAATATGTCCTTCTAACTTGACCTAAGTAGTCTATTTTCTCACCTCTTACCTCTTTATTAATTTCATATATATGTACTTCTATGACAAGTCCGTGTGTGATCAGATTGTTCGAAATGTGTTGCGCATATACATTACACGATGCAGGCTAAAGTATATATGAAAATGACTAATACATACATGAACCAATAAGATAATTAGACAGTAGTTTTTCTTACCAACCTTGGATTCTGATTGGTTGTAATGTCATTTGACAAAAAGGTCATACATTGTTTACCTAGTTAATGGACAAACAAAACATATAGTGAGTTATAATGGAATATCGATTAATATGCACATAGTAAAATATACCAGACTGTCAAAGACAAAGCAGACATCATGTGACTACATATCAACATTTTGTATGTAGATGAAACTTTCCTCATCATTGTGAGTAGACAAACAAATGGTATCAACACAAAAGAGAACAGAGTTATGGCAACAGGATTCACTCACGTGTTTCAGTGATCAAAATTAAATTTCCTAGATAGACTAAACAATTAATCAATTAGTTTTTTTACGAGTTGATCACGGACTGATGTCAGTTAGAGAACCATTGAAAACCAGCACTGGAGTACTGGGCAACTGCTGTTTCATCCTAGTTTGGGAATCATCGCCAGCTGTCCAGTACTTCCTGGTTTTCAATGGTTCTCTAACTGATATCAGTCCATGATCAACTCGTAAAAACATAACAAACCCTTACAAACCAAACTATAGAAAAAATCAATTAATTAATTAATTAAACCAGTGATAACAGGGGTTGTAAGATTTGATAGTGTGGAAAATTCCCATATTATGAAATCAACAGAAAATTAGACCCAATGATCTATAACATGCTGAAGTTTCCAAACTGAATCGCAATACCCTTTCAAACAAACTCACTGTTATTATTATTATTATTATGTCTAATAATTATGTCGTAAATGTGGACAAATTTCTCCGATTAATTTTGTTTTAATTTTAATTATATATATATATATGTATTTTTTGAGTAAATCAGATGCAATATTGTGACAAATACTGAAAATTCCATTCTGTATTATAAGTACTGTTTTTGGAATAAAGTAAATCATTATTATTATTAAAAAAAAATTAAAAGACAATCTGAACGAAGAATATTCTTTTCAATAATTTCTCTTCAGGTTCTTACAATTATAAAATATAATATTCATTTTCGTTACACTGATGATGACCAGTTATGTGGTGGATGGTCCCTTTTTTAACGTAGAATAACAGATTAGTAGTTATGGCGTGTCAAAATAAATAGTCGTATTTGTGTGACAAACGTCGTGCTCTGGGCTGAATTCGATTACAAAATATTGTAAAACGGGAGACAATGGTGATTAATCATAATAGATTTGTAGAGTGTGGGGTAAGAAAATCGACAAGTCAGTTCAAGGTTATAAAAGGTGTCAGGTGAGTGGCTAGTACAAAGCGGTCTGTGTTAAACAGGAGATAGTGAGACTGCAATGAGAGGTTCATAATGAAATAACGAATATGTGAAATGAAACAGGTGGAGGGATATATTGAGAAAAGAGATAATATCACTACTGATAATAAGTCCGGATAGTATAAACAAAAAATTCGATAATATTGAGAGAATGTTTGCATGAAGGACATAAATTATGACGAATAATATTAATATTAATAATAATTGTAATAATAATAACATTTCTAATGATAAGCAAAGGAAAAAAAAGCCAAGAGGGTTAAGGGGAAGGAGCACTCTTGGTGAGAAGAAGAATCATCAATCCAAGTTTGGCCACGGTAGGAACAGTGTCAGGACGTGTTCTTTTTGGATACAAAGTTCCCGTTTAGTCGATCTTATTGCAACAGCTTCAGCTATGTGTAGAAGACGTAAGCGAACTGTACGTGATAACGACTTCGGAATTCGGTATATAACAACAAATAAAATATTTTACAATTGTAAGAACCTGAAGGGGAGAAAGTATTGAAAAGAATATTCTTCGTTCAGATTGACTTTTAATAACAGGGGTGGCGTTCAAATGAGGTACAACATACACAGAGACTCACACACACACACTTACATACACACTAACTACAATGCTCTTATGTTAGGAGGATGCATTTAGGAGAATTTTATCTTATTCCCTCACCTTCACCTAATAATATGTCGTCGTTGAGATCATGGATTGGTACTCTTCAGTTTTACTCCAGATTCATTCCCAATTAGACTCAATTGATATTTCCGCTTTTTGATATCGTCTCCAGTAGGCAATTTAAGTGAGAACAACAAGATGAAGATATCTTGCGAAGAACTTTGAAGTTTCTTGATAGACCAGTTTCCTCAGACCTTTCTCATCGAAAGATAAGTCTGTTCTCACTGCAGGTGCCTCTCCTATGGATATAGCTGCAGTACTAGAGCAAAATGGACAACCTGTTATTTGTATTTCAAGACGTCTAAGTAAGAGTGAACAAGGGTACTCACAAACCAAGAAAGAGGCTTTAGTACATGTGTGGGCAATAAGACGCTTGCACACGTATCTCTTTGGTACTAAGTTTCACATAGTTACTAATGATCAGGATTTGAAATTCATTTACAATCCAGAAAAATCTTTGAATAGATCATCTGCTCCTATGGTTCAGAGATGGCATTCAGAACTAAGTGCACATGGTTACACTATTGAACACAGATGCGCTAGGGATACGACTAATGAAGACTTCTTTTCTCGCTATTCATTATTTGGAAATTCTGTTAATGGCAATGATTGTTCGTTAGTCCAGCCGTTCCACTCAATCACGATACTCGGAAATATTACGGAAGCATTATATGTGCAACAAAATAGGTTGTAATATTCAGTGTAAGCGAAGATTCCCGGACTTTTATAAGCGAAGAGATGAGATTTCAGTCCATCCTGAAGGATTTCTATGTCTGAATGACAGAATTATTATTCCTCCGATAATAAGATCTGCGATTCTGGATGATCTTCATTCTGTTCATCTGGGAGGTGATAGGATGAAATCCTTATCACGTCTAACGTGCTGGTGGCCGGAAACTGATACTGACATTAGCAAGAGATGAAAGAGCTGTTCCAGTTGTTTGCACAAAATGTCCTATGGAAAGTCATCGTGGAAAGCATAGCCTTCGTCTTGTGAGGTTTGGCAGCGTATTCATGCAGATTAGTGTGGTCCACTCTCAAATACATGCTATTCCTTAATTATTGTGGATTCTTATTCTAGATGGCCAGAAGTCATAATTACAGATAGTCCTAATGCAAGATTCACTCACAGAGAGCTTTGAGGAAGATTTTTAGTCGAGAAGGAATTCTAGATTTCTTAGTTACTGATAATGGTACTCATTTCACTGAGAAGAACTTCAGCGATTGGCTTAAACATATGGGTTGTCGTCATTTGTACACAGCACCACGTTATCCTCAGTCTGACGGGTTGGTAGAAAATTTCGTAGGAACATTAAAGAGTGTCATATCATCGATGAGTACTAAGAATTGTGACGAGTTAGAGAGATGTGTTGATGACTTCCTACTTGAATATCGCAATTGGGAGCATACAAGCACCCATGAAAGTCCTTCTAAACTATTCAAATCTCTAATTCTCCGAACACATCTGATGTCCACGATTTCTGATGTACATTATTGTAGAGGGAATGACTATAGACCTTGTGTTGGGAAATGGAATGGTGAAGATATTAGACATCGAAGATCATTCAGTTCACAACAGACACCTGGATCAAGTGAAAATAAATGAAGTAGGTCGTTCCGATTACAATTTTAATGATTCCGCTACTGATCCTGATTTTGTAGATAATTCAGAAATCAATTCAGATGATACTGATGAAAATAATATCACAGAATCAGTTAGAGGATCGCAGCGACTTGCAAGGTAAGCGAGACATCATCATAAATACGCAAGGCGACATTCGACATATGGCGGATGTGGTGATTGACAATTTCTATCACTGTACTGTTCAAATACTTACACTGTTGTTTGTGAATATTTATTGTATGAATTACAAATAATTTCACCAAATACAATTTCCTAAATTCATCCCTCTCTGTGTTGTTGGTTGATTTCCGGTATAAATCGATCATTGCGTAATACGATTACTTCTATTACAAGGAATTATAACACACACACACACTCACACTAACTACAATGCTCTTATGCTAGGAGGATGCATTTAGGAGAATTTCCCCATTTCCCCACCTTTAAAACGCATACAAGGGAATAATCATCCAGTGAGCATTACACAAAGAATTATTCTACTGCAATGGAATGAAGAAGATCTATCTATTGAAGTAATACTGGAATTGTAGCACTCTCTCAAGTCATATTGTTTTTATAAACCAAAAGAGATGGATTGGAACAAAGAAGACATGGAGAGCAAGATGTATTTCACCACCTCTGAAGACTTCATGAATTGAATCGATAAACACACAAAATTAGCGTTAAAGCATTCGAAGAGTATGTCAAACCTCTTATATTAATTAATTAATACGTGTGAAGAATAACACACAGAGCCGAGTCCAACTTACAAATTATCTACATCTCAGACTATAGACAGAGAAGAATGACATGAGATTTTAAGAGTTCGACGTTTGGTAGTCAACATGCACAATAACAATAATAATAAAGATTCAATCCACCAGTCACTTAAGAAAACTTCACACAGTCACACCATCACAGATATCATGTAAGTAGCTAGAAAAACATCAATTAGCGAAACTCCGAATGCAACTGCCTATATTAACTTAATTAACTAACCAACTAACTAGTGAATAGCATGAATCATGGATCTATTCGCAGCGCTATTCTATCTCACTCATCTTTTGGATACAGAAGATCACGAGATTGACGTTTACCATGGTTTCACGGTCATTTACCGCATACCCACGAATGTCAATTTTGCCTGAAGATTTCGTCTACGACACATATATTGCTGAGGCTGACTGTTGGGATCCATATTAACAATCCTAATTTGTGCATCCAAAATAAGTTAGTTCATTCAATATCCTAACCCACTTGGCCATCTAGGTTTGAATGATCGATCCTGAATTTTTGTGGAATTTTCCTAATTTTAGTTGATATTCCATTTGCTACTATATCTTTGTTATTATTATTTGTAGTAATATTATTATTATAATTTAAGCATCTTTAATGAACTGTGGTTATTCAATTTTGATCTTACTTAACAAATCTATATTATTTAAAAAACACATCGACATTGTTACTGACTACCCTTACTCCTACGATTCGTTAACTTTTGCATCCTGCATATTATTCTCAATTGTCCCCCCTTAGTTTTTCCAGAGATACTGAAGAAAGACTATACCTAATTACGCAGGATGTTAAAGGTTGTCAGCAGGGTAAGCAACGTGCCACTTAACCAGCTTGTTAATATTCTGGTCGATAGGCACAAGGACTCATGTGAAAAGTGGGCCAAATCCATTCTATCTAACTCACACCACCCTCCTCATTCACAACTTTCCCCTCGTATCTCATCAGGAAAAACCAGAAGCCTATATAGAAAACTATATGCTCGCACTAGCGAGTACAAAAACTCAACCATACCCTATTTAGCTCGTGTTTTATGCGATAACAAATGCATTAGGCGTGAAACTTATAACTTATCAAGTAGTCAGTAGAACAAGTGGATCTCATCTTTCCAACTCACATCATTTATAGGTACAACGTTTTCTTTTCCTTTTCTCTCTCTCTTCTTTTCTCTTATGTACTCCTTTGTTTCTTCCTTCCTTACAAACTCTATTTAAAACATTATTCTTCGTTCTTTCACACTCTGTATATCTCAACCTTTTTGTTACCGCTTACGCCAGTAAATAGCATGCTAGCATCTACTTTTCCAACGCCTTCAAACACTCTGTTCAACTTTGGCTTTGCTACCGACATGCCAATATGTTGTTGTCAAAAATAACTGAGATTGCTCTTAATCTATGTAGAATTTTATTTATTCATCAATGTACTAACTGGATGCAATATTATTATTTAAAAAATAGGAAGAATAGTTAAGTGAGTATGAGGAATGCTCAACTTTTTCTAGCTTAATCAATGAAATTGATAACGAATACAAGTAACCAATGTGATGAAAGCGAATAGAATAGAATAGAATGTAGCACAGAAGTGTATCAGTAGAAGAGTGTGAATTGAGAGTTGAACGTGTTTAAAGATGAAGTGAGAAAGAGTGAGAGAAAATATTAGGCTCCTTACCATGATAATAGAAGTGAATGAAAGGGGACTTTCTTTTGTATGCACAACACCTCCAGCTTCTCGATCTGGATAGTTAGAGCTTCAGCGGTGTACAAGAGGGGAAAGGGGATTGTACTGGACAAGTTACTTTTCACTTTGTCGATCAATTTGAAAGAGGAGTTTGTCAAGGGAGATTGTAGTCAGTGTTTCTAAGGCGTTCAATTATTGTACTTCTTATGGAGCTGCTGCAACCTTTCGGAAACCATGTGGAATAGTGTTCTTGAATCCGTTTAGACAGGATCCACGTCGAACAAACCATATACTGTGTTCCAACAAGAATTTGTGGACTTAAATATATATATATATATATATATATATGCAGAGGCAGAAATTTTTATCACTCAAATCTGGATTTAGTTTACGTGATGGTCTGGAAATCGGACGACTCATTGGACCACTTTCTCGTCCATTTGTTTAGTATTGGGTCGATGGCAACCAATCAGGACAGTTTGATTTCCACTGACCTAGTCGACCTTTAATGTGTTTAAAAATGTATAGTGCGTATGATGCGTTTTTCCTTCATACAAAACTGTTGAGTACCACTTCTCTTATTTTCTGCCGTTACATATACACACAGAAGTGGCCAGATGTGGCATCTTGTAGTTTCGGCTTATGGAGATCAGTAGACGACTGGTGAAAATGCAGAAGAAAGTCCTTCTTAAAGAAGTCGAAATTCCCCTCTTAAGTACATCACTGAGTAAGTCACTTTGAGGTGAGGGCTCATTTAGCTTCCAGCTGTCCGTAGAGAGCCATTCCTTGTCTTGCCTGTTCTTTCTCCCTTCCTGAAACGGTGGTGCATGTTTCGCTTAATATCACCTTCAGAGAGTTCCCATATTCTTCCATGCCTGATAGCAGATCATAACAGTAATCACGAATACCTGAAGTTAGATGGCAAATTGACATCAGTTAGAGGACAAGTGAAGAAGACAACATGCTTCCTCCTAGATAAGACCTCTGCAGTAGTATGTGCGATTCACCTCACCCAACTGTGACCAAACTCACAGACTTCAGACTACGAGGCAGTCACGTTCACCATTAAGCGATATATGGCGCTCCTGGCAGCTAACATCACCGGTAGGTAACTGTCTACACAGCTGACATGATATACACCACTCATCACGATTCCTCACTACAACTCCAAGCAATCCATTCTGCAGAAAACTACCAGTCAGCATTAGAATAGTTCCTGTGTGTTGGTATATGGGAACTCGATCCAATCCTCAGTGGGTTAGTGGGAGGTAATGAGGAGTCGCGAACTAAGACGAAGCAATTGTCCAGTACTACCTAGTATTCAATGACTACCTGTTATAATCGAGTGTTACTCATTTGTGGTTGTCATCTAACTTGACTAACTAGAATGTTTCCCCAGACATGACACAATGACCAACTGATTATTTGTAGACATTCCTCAAACTGAGATGGAAAGGAAAGTCGCATCCACTTGTGACAACAGTGACATGCTTTCACTACAATTAGAATTATTACCATTATTCAAAATAACAGGGTATACATAGTACAGAAATCCTCGGAAATCCAAGCCATGAATGAATAATGTTTCAATTGTTGTATGACACTGAAAATCCTCGGAAAGTGTGAAGTCAAATATAAGGCAGTTGAAAACTGTCCGATCAGGTCGTCATGTTGTGTAGGTGCCTGCATCAATCATGATATCACTGTTAACTACGATTGCTTGTTCATCCTAACACCACGTAACTAATGTCACTTCGTCATGTAACTTGAAATCAACGCTTGATAATGATATCCACATACATATTTCACCCTCATTATGGCGCCGAATATTGTTCGAAGTATTCGACTAAAGGAACAATGAACACTCTATTAAAGCTGACGAGTGCAGCATAGATTCGGCAAACATGAACATCTGTGTCTTTTACCTGTGAATACTGAACTCCACGAGAGTTCTCTTGCTTTCTACACCACCTACAGGCAGTAGGTGGGCATTAAAATATTGTCAGACTGAAAACAGTGAACACGGAACACTCCTCCCCCTAAATATTTATTTTCCATTCCCCACTCAGATCTAATTATACAACAACGTTTCCTATTCTAATGAAAGTGAATCAACGTAAACGACGTCCTCTTCAGTTAGTAGTCCGAGAGGACGTCAATTTCCACATGAATAACTGGATGGTCATTGTTCCTTCACTCAGAATGAATGAATGGATGAGCCTCTGTCGACATTAGCTCCCATGAAGAGATGATGCATAGTTACTGCCTAGATTTCAACTTCTGTGTTATTTTCTTCATGTTTAACATCAATAGTCACTGAATGGATATGCCTGTCTGCTTCCAGGTGAGTGGTAGTCACTCAGGCTACAGTCAACCACTCAGTTTTCCAAACATCAAGTATTATCTCTCAGCCTGGTGACCAACGACGTCCACCACGTGTGCTATTGATGTCATTTCTGTCATTGATTTTTGCTTGTTGCAAAGCTTCTCACTCCCGGATAGCGTTTCCCCCATAACCACCGATAGGCTTCAACAACCACAAAGGATGACCCAATCCAAGATTCTAGCCGACTTTTAGCTTTACATCAGACCACAAAATACTGACAATCCACAAATGCAAATTGAAGGAAGATATCTCATGGACGTCTTCCAAAAGAATGGATATCCACGGAATTTCATCAATAGACATCTACCCGCGCAAGTCAATCTACCAAATCAAAGGCCCCCAAGGAAAGCACAAAGGAAATAGTTCTACCACCTACAGAGCACATCTCAGAAATCACTGTAAGACTCTTCAGACCTTTAGGAATTGACGTTGCACACAAACCAACAAAATCACCTCACCACTCAGCTGGCTGGCTGGCTCTATGTCAACCAAAAGACTCAACAACGAAAGAAGATGAAACCAACAACATCTACAAAATGAATTGTAACAACTGCTAAAATCACTACATTGGCGAAAATGGACGTCCTCTTCGTCTTCGTATCCATGAGCATAAACTAACCTTCAAAAGACAAGACACCCACTTCCTCCCTCATATCGCTGCATACAGACAACCACGGATATCAATTCCATTGGGACAACCAGCGTTCAAATATTAGATAAAGGAAACACCGAAAATGCTAGAGAATCTTCAGAAGGCTGACTGGTATTCCAGTGAATCGTCAATCAATAGACACATCGACATAAGCAAAACTTACCAATCGATAAGAAGGAAATATCACACACAGAAGGTCAAACTTCAG
This sequence comes from Trichobilharzia szidati, assembly GCA_944472155.2. Classification (NCBI taxonomy): domain Eukaryota; kingdom Metazoa; phylum Platyhelminthes; class Trematoda; order Strigeidida; family Schistosomatidae; genus Trichobilharzia; species Trichobilharzia szidati. Next base: position 194,216,725 of record OX235271.1, read on the forward strand.
GTCACGGAAGCAATCAGTACCAAGACGAGTAGCCTGGAGGGTGTGAAAACACAAAAGCAATCAATCACGTTCAAGGCGACCCACCAGGAGAGATGACTAGTAAACTACTCGTGGAGAAATCTAGAAGCTCACTTCACTTCAAATTGAACTATGCGCTGAAGATGTTGCCTAGTAGAGTGGGCAATGAAAGCTTCGCGAATATACTTTCCAAGTCGACAGGATTTGATCGGACACTCAAGAATAGAAAGATTTACTATCCAACCTTCGGATGTGGTTTCGAATGCATAACAGAGAGTCATTCGTGACCACATTAACTAAGCCACTAATCTTCCCAATTCGACAGTGATACAGCATTCAGTATTTCAAATATCAAAGCGTCCTATACACAACCTACTACAGACAATGAGAACCACATTTTCAGTAGATTGCTGATCTTGTTGATATCTACGAGAAGGGGAGAAGACGCGCCACCTTAATTTCATTTCTACATACTATCAAACACTTAGCATCTAATTAATCTGAAGAAATCCTCCATCCCATCCTAAACACAGCTCTACTCCACTGAAAGCTGATGTGTCAACAGAGACCGCATATTCACATTCCAATAGAATCAGTCAACAGGATTCTCGAACTGATTTCAATAAATATAGAGTTGCTGAGACACTCGAAGTATGGCGTACTGAAGATGATTCCGATTACTATGCTAATAAAGTACATCCACGTTTTCACGTTCACGTAATATGTGCTAACGGCGTATACGGTCAACGACGAACAACGTTGTATTAAGAAGCACAAGTGGAAACTTGAAAAGATGTATTGTTAACGAAATGAAATTTCAAAAAGCGTGAGGTGAACGAGAAAGTGTGTAACCGCGTAAAACATATATGTGTATATACACACATAACAAACGAAAAGCACCATTCAGCAGTACAATGACAAATATTCAACAAGCATAAGTAAACTTAGTTTCTGTAAGTGTATAACATGCGTACATGAATTAGTTTTATAAGCGTACAGTACAGTTAGGCTTAATATAGGTGGTGCTACACAATTCCACGCCCCCCTCCACACATACACACACCAGAAAACTGAAATATTAAATAATACATTTAAGTGTTCGACAATAATATGAGTTTGAAAAATAAGTAGTAGCGATAATGCATAGAAAACTGTTGTTGTATTAAGCTGAACAATACGCAGTTTAATTCATAGTTTTGAGAAAATGGGAGGGGCAGTTATTAATATGGAGAATAACAATAATAATATTTTCTCATTTTGTACATGAGGGACGCAAGTAAATGCACAAAAGAGAACTGGACTGATAATTATAACAGAAAATTTGTGTTATTATGATGAAAATCAGCCGTGGAACTGTAGACTTTAGATGAAAACGGTATATAGGAAGAAAACATTACACGATTGAATTTTAATTATGCAAAACTAATCGTCAATGTTTACACAATAGCAATGTGAACTCTGTATGAAAATATCGATAACCTGAATGACCAGTTATACGGTAAGTTTGAATAAGGCAAATAAAAATGCAAATCCACAATGAGTTCAATGGTGATCATTTGAATGTAACGTTTAGGCCAATGAACTCTCCTACCAGACAGCGTGGTTTTCACGGCTTTTGCTGCTGACGTGGCAGTGTTAGTGACTGGAAGAGTAAGAAAGTTGTTCAACTGATCTTCATCGTTGTCTTGAGAGTCGTCAATACACGCTAGTTTGACGTCATCAACGCTCATGCTACTCTTTCATCTGATCGTCCTACCGTGATAACCTTTCGATTCTCCGCTGGCACACTACATCGGTCATCATAGGGACGTTGAAGTGGTCGTTGTACACCAACCCGTCTGAGCAAAACGTTAGTGCAGTTTGTCACTTATAGCGGGATGTATGCTAGCTGCTGCCGCTGGCGTTGAACTCATATAATCCGCTCATTCACGTAATGTTTGGAGAGAAGGTAGCTCAAACAGCTTCACCACCTACTGAAAGCACGTCAACAATTCGATGCAATTCTGGCGACAAGTACGATTGGGATATAATGGTCGGAGAAGCACATGTGATTCATCACCGAGGGGTTCCTGATACTGGATGATCACGGTGCAATAGAAGCAGTTTCAAAAAGATATTTCAGGTTAAAATTTGCTTGTTTCGTTAGTTGGTTTGATGTTACTTACATACATACGTATATATCATTCATTATCTGTAAGTTTATAAAGATACGAGAATTACGGAGAGAAAGAATAAATTACTTAAATCTAGCACAAGTACTAACTATTCCTTGTAGTATTCCCTTCTCAGCGTATGAGTCCGAACAGTGCTGAAATGCTAGTGAATTCTGGGAACGCATCTCAGCCGCCGTTAGACATTTCAGTCGATCAAATGTACTTCACAGTATTACGGGAACAGCTTGGTTTGAAGTGAAAACGATTCACCCTAATTCATCATTCATAAATGATGTCGATATAGCTGCTAGCTGCTCATGTCTGCAAGAATCCATCCATCAGGTGAGTTGTACGAATAAATTTGTTTATCAGTTGGCGGCGGAATCAATACTTTCCCTGCAAATTTCATTCATTATCAACAAACGGTTAGTCTGAAGAAGAAGAATAAGGAATAACTAAAGAAAAAATAGTCAGTGATGTCGCTAGTTCTGCATCTTATACGTCAAACCTCACCTCTGAAGAAGGTAGGAAGGATTTAATCGAGAAAAGATTACTTGTTTTACAAACTACTTATCCGTAGAGTGAATGAATATAAATGTAATCGTGCATTCACCCACCTAAGGCGACTATTGATCGTTAGCTGATGTATTCAACTATGAGTAAAACACCGTTGTGTTCATCACTTCCCCTCTAGTAATCAGGCAGCAGAGTAAATGATGAGTGCGTAAATGACTGACTGACTGACGACTATCTGGCGAGTGAACTTCTCGTCAGTCAGCTACCGATGTGTTTATCTGATATGCGAAACTGGCGTTATGTGTTATGTTTCACATTGCCACCGGTACTCCAGGTACGAAAAGTGAACGTGTTTGTTATTGGTCGGGTAGTTTACCACTTCGAGATAAGAAGTCAGGGAATTTTTCAAGGAAAGTGTTTGTTGGAGGGTTACCATCCGGAATAACCGAATATGGAATAATGGAGGTGTTTTCCAGATTTGAAGAAATGACCGTCTGTTGGCCGAAAACACATGGTGATCATTTGAACAGCGAGTATGGCAATGAAGGTAGGTCGTTTTACTGGTAAACAGTGAGAAGCCTGATTTCCGTTTCACTTAACTGACATTGAAATTATCTCATATTTTGGGTTACTGCTATTTGATATTTGAAGAGGAGCCCTCGGTTCTCCAACTGCTGAGCAAGTCTTTCCTAATTCCCAACATAGATGGGGACTGTTGCAAAATTCCGCTTTACAATTTCCCGTTCAGAGATGCGCAGGTGGGGATGTATTTTAAGGCGGAAATTGCGTGTTCCTTTTTACCAGTGTGTTGTCTCTTTTGTAGTTATGCGCTAATCACAGTGTCAGTCACTAAAACTTGCAAGGCAACATTATCCCACTGAGATAAGAATGTTTGGGTATCGTAAATCCCCAATACCCAAACGTTATTTGCTCTGGCACGTCCCCGATTATATTTCTTCTTTATGAGGACCGTTTCGTCGATATGCACCACAACGCCGACTCCTCCTAAAACTTGTGTAATAGTGTTCATTTTCCATGACGCCAAATCTCGACAAAATTGGAACCATTGCACAGTCGACGTCAATGTATTAGCTGTTTGAGCGGCAGTTGATCTCACCCAGGACTTAAAAACCCAGTAATTGGACAGAAACAGGATATTGGTCAACGGAAGTTTCGACTTTTCAAAGAAAGTTCCTAGAAGACAATTAACTGAGACTGTCACTTACCATTACGAACACTTATTCGTTTTCTACACTGTGTACATCTAAATATATATCCATCAATGACCTGGGTATACGCCTGCAGGTTCTTGGAAGCACCACTAGTACGTATCCCAATACGTCCTATTAATCCATTATCTAGGCAGTACTGAAAAACCTGATTTGGATGAAATTTGCATCTCAGCAGATGTACTGTTAAAATAATGGATTAATAGGACGTATTGGGATACGTACTAGTGGTGCTTCCAAGAACCTGCAGGCGTATACCCAGGTCATTGATGGATATATATTTAGATGTACACAGTGTAGAAAACGAATAAGTGTTCGTAATGGTAAGTGACAGTCTCAGTTAATTGTCTTCTAGGAACTTTCTTTGAAAAGTCGAAACTTCCGTTGACCAATATCCTGTTTCTGTCCAATTACTGGGTTTTTAAGTCCTGGGTGAGATCAACTGCCGCTCAAACAGCTAATACATTGACGTCGACTGTGCAATGGTTCCAATTTTGTCGAGATTTGGCGTCATGGAAAATGAACACTATTACACAAGTTTTAGGAGGAGTCGGCGTTGTGGTGCATATCGACGAAACGGTCCTCATAAAGAAGAAATATAATCGGGGACGTGCCAGAGCAAATAACGTTTGGGTATTGGGGATTTACGATACCCAAACATTCTTATCTCAGTGGGATAATGTTGCCTTGCAAGTTTTAGTGACTGACACTGTGATTAGCGCATAACTACAAAAGAGACAACACACTGGTAAAAAGGAACACGCAATTTCCGCCTTAAAATACATCCCCACCTGCGCATCTCTGAACGGGAAATTGTAAAGCGGAATTTTGCAACAGTCCCCATCTATGTTGGGAATTAGGAAAGACTTGCTCAGCAGTTGGAGAACCGAGGGCTCCTCTTCAAATATCAAATAGCAGTAACCCAAAATATGAGATAATTTCAATGTCAGTTAAGTGAAACGGAAATCAGGCTTCTCACTGTTTACCAGTAAAACGACCTACCTTCATTGCCATACTCGCTGTTCAAATGATCACCATGTGTTTTCGGCCAACAGACGGTCATTTCTTCAAATCTGGAAAACACCTCCATTATTCCATATTCGGTTATTCCGGATGGTAACCCTCCAACAAACACTTTCCTTGAAAAATTCCCTGACTTCTTATCTCGAAGTGGTAAACTACCCGACCAATAACAAACACGTTCACTTTTCGTACCTGGAGTACCGGTGGCAATGTGAAACATAACACATAACGCCAGTTTCGCATATCAGATAAACACATCGGTAGCTGACTGACGAGAAGTTCACTCGCCAGATAGTCGTCAGTCAGTCAGTCATTTACGCACTCATCATTTACTCTGCTGCCTGATTACTAGAGGGGAAGTGATGAACACAACGGTGTTTTACTCATAGTTGAATACATCAGCTAACGATCAATAGTCGCCTTAGGTGGGTGAATGCACGATTACATTTATATTCATTCACTCTACGGATAAGTAGTTTGTAAAACAAGTAATCTTTTCTCGATTAAATCCTTCCTACCTTCTTCAGAGGTGAGGTTTGACGTATAAGATGCAGAACTAGCGACATCACTGACTATTTTTTCTTTAGTTATTCCTTATTCTTCTTCTTCAGACTAACCGTTTGTTGATAATGAATGAAATTTGCAGGGAAAGTATTGATTCCGCCGCCAACTGATAAACAAATTTATTCGTACAACTCACCTGATGGATGGATTCTTGCAGACATGAGCAGCTAGCAGCTATATCGACATCATTTATGAATGATGAATTAGGGTGAATCGTTTTCACTTCAAACCAAGCTGTTCCCGTAATACTGTGAAGTACATTTGATCGACTGAAATGTCTAACGGCGGCTGAGATGCGTTCCCAGAATTCACTAGCATTTCAGCACTGTTCGGACTCATACGCTGAGAAGGGAATACTACAAGGAATAGTTAGTACTTGTGCTAGATTTAAGTAATTTATTCTTTCTCTCCGTCATTCTCGTATCTTGATTAAGCGACATATTATGAATGAATGATATGTATGCATATGTATATATAAGTGACAACCAAGGAAACAAGCAAATTTTAACCTAAAATCACCTTCGGGAACTGCTTCCATTGCACTGTGATCGTCCAGTATCAGGAACCCCTCGGTGATGAATCACATGTGCTTCTCCGACCATTATATCCCAATCGTACTTGTCGCCAGAATTGCATCGAATTGTTGATGTGGATTCACTTGGAGCCTAGGCTTTCGGAGTTACTTTCACTCCAACAGAATCATACTCTGATTCGATAATTGTAGTCTCAGGTCTACAGTAATTGCTAGGCTCACAAATGAAGCGTTTCCGTAGTCTTGATTCTCCCCCTCAGATTGTTTATGCCTGAGTACTTGGGTACCAGCGATACTTGGTCTTCCGATTGTCGACGTTGCGGAACGTGTGTTCTCTCCAAATGAACAACATTTTCACCTTGAAGTATCTGAGAAAGTTTTGATATGTAGTCCGTTCGAAGTGATACGTCGGCACGTTTCTCATCTACATGAAAAGAAAACAGAGTTAATGGGTCGGTGGTTCGTTCATCATCAAAAAATAACGGGTTAGAACTAAGAAACACGCAAATAAACTGATAAATATAAATCCCATGACTCATCATAGTAATGCATCAAAACGAATTCAACAGAACTGGGAATATTCTGTTATATATGTACTCTGATGAGGTTCCAATATGAACTCTAATATCAACGCAGTTACATGCAGCCAGCGATCTCGGGTACCAACGACATTTTCAATGAATCTTTTTCCAAAAGTTTTATTCCTGACTCATGGAAAAATATCAAGGTTGTTCCAGTGCCCAAATCAACAAGTGGACCTACTGTCAAGTTTAGACCCATTGCTATTACCTCACCTTTTTTAAAAGTTATGGAAAGACTTATTTTACTTAATCTTGAACCGTCTTTAAAGCCTTTTAACGACCCCAACCAGTTTGCCTATAAACATAGTAGGTGTACCCTAGATGCCGCTGTAGTTCTATATCATAATATAGTCTCTAGTTTAGATAGAGGAGCCAAATATGTTCGGTGTGCCTTCCTTGATTACACATCTGCATTTGACTCTGTACCTAGGTCTCTCTTGTTAAGTAAGCTTGCTGCAACACAGAGTGAGAGCTGGATAAATAAGTGGTTGTATTCCTACTTTTCTGAAAGGAAGCAGTACTGTCTACAATGGAAAGTCCTCCACTACCTCACTTACTTTAGCTGGTGTTCCTCAAGGTGCCGTTCTTTCTCCTTTTCTGTTTTCTTTTTTCTTACATGACTTGCCCCATTCTGATGTAGCCACTTTTGTCAAGTATGCTGATGACATGCCTGTTAACTCTCAGTCAGACTGTTCCATATTAAATAACTTTCTCTCGGAAATTAGTCAGTGGTCCTCTTCAAACGGTCTTAAGCTGAATCCGTCTAAATGTCAGGTAGTAAATTTTACTTTCAGACGAAAAAGTGACCTTCAACAACTAGCTAGCTCACATGGTCCCACTATCATTGACGGCATAGAGGTTGAAACTACATCAGATGTCAAGTACCTTGGACTGAGTATTTCCTCCGATCTTTCCTGGTCCTCTCACATCTTGCTAGTGACTAGAAAGATGTTTCGCTTAACGTTCTACCTAAGGAAGTTTAGGCAGTCTGGTATAAAGCAGTCTTTACTTTCTCAGTTTGTCAATTCCTGTATTCTACCCATCCCTCTTTACTGCTCCCCATTAATCTTTCCTGGACTACTTAAGAAAGACTTTGCTTCGCTGCATAGGGCACTAAAAGCTGTTAGTAGGGCAAGTGGGATTTCGTTAAACCAACTGGTTAACACAATTGTGGATAGACATATAATGTCATGTAAGAAACTAGCGAATTCTATATTGTCAGACCCCGAACACCCTCTCCATACGCAGCTCTCTCCTTGTATATCATCTGGTAGAACTAGAAGCAATTATAGGAAGCTATATGCCAGGACTACCAAGTATAAAAACTCCACAATACCTTATCTGGCACAGCTGTTATGTGATGAGAAAACTGTTAGGCATGACATGATCAATTTACTGCGGCACTCTAACAAATAGTTCCCATTAGCTTTTGTTCTCCTTTCTTTGTTACTATTATATTGTTGCTCATATATTCTATTACAGACTAATTTTATTTTATATATCATATCCTGTGGTGCATTGTTTAAATATGTGAATGCAATGCTGTTTTTTTTTCTTTTATTTCTCATTTTCTTTTTGTTGTTGTTGCTTTATATTTCTAAATCCTTATAAAATTTATGAGGTAATTAGATGCAATATTGTAATGAACGCTGAAAATTCCATACCTGTACCACAAATACTGTTTGGAATAAAGCCATTATTATTATTATTATTATTCAAATTGTTGAGGTTGCAGACCGGCCGTAGATCGCACAAGCTTACAAAAATTCTAAACTTATTCTAACCTATTATTCGATAATGCCTTTTTATGGTAAATGAAGATTTTACCTACCCATTATGTTCTGAAATAACGCTGATCGTGCAGGGGACTGTCTACATAACTCAATGACATGATAAATATGCGAAGAAAATGCAAGTCAATAAGATGATAGTGCAACAATATAGTATCAGAAATGCAGTAGTAAGTTATGTTAATAAAAAGGTTACTTGGATATCTTGTTAAAGTCCACTGCTACAAATTATTAATATTATCCACAGAAGTGTTCACTGATGGAATTGTGTCTACTGGTAGGAGCTGTGCGCCGGTTGTAGAGTTGTCTTCGGATAAGGATAATAGATTCCTGCAATAAATCTAAAGGATGCAACACGATATGAGTTGAGCAAATAGACAGGAATGGCCGATGAGAAAGGGAAACCACCAACAGTATACACCGTATTTCGCATTATGTCCAGAAATAACATATATTTAAACATGAGTCATTTTAAACAAAAATCATGTACAATGTCTCTAATCACAACAACTAACAAAAAGTATATAATAATATTGTTGAGTACTCCACAATCGTGCTTAAAATGAGAGCTGGATGCTGAATTAAGTATTTTCGTTCTCAAGTAACGCTAGTCAGTGCTTCATGTGTCCTGTGAGGGCTGGAACAACGCTGATAAGCAAACCCAGTAGGTTCTGATCTACTCCTGAAAATGCCTAGAAAAAGAACAGGGTTCTGAATTAGTGCCAGTCATGCTGAAAGCCTGCACTGAGTTATAGTCTGTGCCATTAAAGAATCCATTTCATAACAAATTCAGAATTTACTCACTATAGAATGTTAGAAATATTTCGGGATATTTATTATTATAATCATTGTTCCCTTGGGTTCCTAGTGGAACATAGGACTTCAGCTGCACGTCTCCACTTGTTTCTGTCTTCTGCTGCATTTTTCGCCTGCGTCCATGTTAGTCCGTACTGTTTCAATTCTTCTTCACACGATCTCCTTCATGTCACCCTTGGACGTCCCACTCGCCGCTTCCTTTCCGGGTTCCATTCGAGGGCCTGACGCGCGATGTCACCCAGCGGCATCCTCAGCTCAGCGAGTGTCCAATCCATCTCCACTTTCTCATGCATATTTGTTGAGAGATCGGTTCTTGCTTTGTTTGTTCCCATAGTTTCTTGTTGGTGATTCTTTCCGCCCTGATCTGATCTTCAGTAGAGAGCCAGCGAAGACAGTTGTTGATAAAGGTCTGCAACAGGATGTTGGAAATATTCTTTGTGACACACTGGTCAAGTTTCTGATCCGTATAGAAGAACTGACCGACTTGACGTTTGTATTGAAAATCCGAATTTTGTTGTTGATGGTGAGTGAGTGACGAAGATTTCCAGATTGGTTTCAGGTTGATGAATGTGTTTCTCACCTTCCCGATTCTCGAGTTGACATCCTCGTCCGTTCCTCCTGTAGTTGAGACAATGCTTCTTAGATAAGTAAGTGAATGAAGTAACCTCTTTCAAGTCCCTCCCGTTGATGGTGATTGGCGCTGGATGTTGCTGTTGTTGTTGTTGTTGGTTGGTTGGTTATTTTCATAACCTCCGTCTTGTCTATGTTCACCTGGAGTCCTGTCTTCACTGCCTGCTTCTTCGACCAGTTTGTCGATTTTCGCTTGTAAGTCTTCGATTTTGTGTGACATCAAACATAAATCATCCACGCGCGAAATCCAGGTCTTCTAGGTTCTTCACCTCGGTCCAGGATATCCGTCTTCTCGTTTCCCACTGTCGGACACATAATCCAGTCCACCACAATTAGGAATACCATTGGTGATAATAAGCACCCTTGTCTGACTCCTGTGTTTACTCCAAACGCCTCGCTGAGTTTTCCGTTGTGGATCACTTGACATGTGCCGTTGTCGTACAGCTGTTGAATAAGGTTGATCGATATTTCGCGTCCGCCGTAGTACTTGAGTAGTTTCCAAATTACTTCGCGGTCAACGCTGTCGAAGGCCTTCTCAAGGTCTATAAAGTTGAGGTAGAGGTTTGATTGCCATTCCATGGTTTGTTCTGTGATGATGATGCGTGGAGCTGCAATTTGGTCAGAACATGATTCGCCTTTCCTGAGCCCTGCTTGTTCTGGTTGGAGTTCTGTATCCATTGAGTCCTTTATTCTCTCCAGGATGATGCGACTCAGGATTTTACTTAGCGTCGACAGGAGTATGATTACTCTCCAGTTCTTGCAGAGTCCTAAGTCGCCTTTCTTTGTTAGTTTCCCGAGGTAACCTTTCCTCCAGACAGTAGGCACCTTTCCCTCTTTCCAGACCTCTTGCAATAATGGAGTCAGCATATCTGCTGTCGTCTCTGGGTCCGCTTTCAGTGCTTCAGGGGGTATTCCATCTGATGTAAGTATAAAACTTGGGCACTGTGGTAGAGTATAACTGCATTATGGATAAGATTTCATTTTCATAAATCACACAGTGTTACACAGTCATATTAACTGAGGACGTTTCGAGCACAAATTATTGTCATAATCCTATCAAGTTGTGTGAGTAAATTGACATGGTTATGAGCAATAATTTGTGCTCGAAACGTCATCAGTTAATATTACTTTGTAACAATGTGTGATTTATGAAAATAAAATCCTATCCATAATGGGGTATTCCATCTGGTCCAGCTGCTTTTCCAGCTTTCAGAAGCTTGATTGCATTCGAGACTTCAGCTTACGTTGGAGGACTGGTGTCAACTTGCAGTTGTGTAAGTGCTGTTGTTGGTATTTCTGGACGAGTTGCAGGTGGTGGTCTGTTCAAGAGTCCTTTGAAGTGGTCGGCCCATCGTTTAATCTGTCTTTCTTCCTTGGTAATTGGGTTCCCTTGGCTGTCTTTTATAGGTTTCACTTGTGTTGATCTCTTCCCAGATAGAGACTTGGTTATCTAATATAGTGTCCTCAGGTCCTTTTTGCCTGCCGCCTTCTCACCTTCAGTGGCCAGGTTGTCGTAGAATTGTCTTTTGTTCTTCCTGGCACTCTTCTTCACTTCTTTGTCAAGTTCTGTGTAAGTTGAGCTCAGCGTCTCTTTCTCTTGTACGTCTTCGCATTGAATCATTTTCTCTTCCACCATTCTCCTCTCCTCTATTAGCTTCCAAGTGTCCGTTGAGAGCCATTCCTTGTCTTGTCTCTTCTTTCTTCCTAAAACCGTTGAACACGTTTCGTTGAAAATTACCTTCAGAGAGTTCCAATGGTCTTCCACGGATGATTCTTCAGTGATGCCACGTAGTGTTTCCTGCTTTGCTCTGACAGTTGCAGTGAAAGTGTCCTTTGTGGTTGTGTCCTTTAGTTTTTGAGTGTTGAACTTGCATTGTGGCCTATCCCTAGGTATCCTCGAGGCTTTCAACTTCACCTTGAAAGTCTCTTGTACTAGATAGTGGTCTGAACCCACATCTGCTCCTCTCCTCGACCTTGTGTCCAGTAGGCTCCGTCTCCACTTCCTTGAGATTGAAATGAAGTCTGTCTGGTTTTGGTGTGTCCATCTGGTGAAATCCATGTCGCTTTGTGTACATCGCTGTGTTTGAACACACTGCCACCAATCACCAAATCATTGAAGGCGCAGAAGTCTGAGAAGAGTTCACCTTTGTCGTTCATTTCACTGAGGGCCTCGTGACCCATGGTGAGTTCTCTTCCTGTATTGTCTCCTCCCAGCCTCGCATTCATATCACCCATCAAGATTTTGATATCGCTCTTTGGGACGTTGTCCATTACTGCTTGTAGTTGTCTGTAGAAGGCCTCCTTCTTCTCTTGTTCTGAGACGTTTGTAGGCGCATAGCATTGAATGATTATAATCTTCCTTCCTTTTGAGTTGAACCTGGCTGTCATTATCCTGGAGGAGATTGGTTCCCATTGCATGATAGCTTTGGCTGCTGTCGGTGACATCATGATGGCTACTCCCTCGGTGAGCTCGTGATCGTCCTCTGGGTGACCGGAGTAGATTATTGTCTCTCCAGTTGGTAGTTGGCTCCTTCCGCATCCGTTCCATCTGCTTTCGCAGATTCCCAGCACTTCTATTTTATGCCTTCTCATTTCTGCGGCTACCTGGGAAGCCTTTCCAGCTTCGTACATTGTACGAACATTCCACGTCCCCATGCTTATTTTCGCTTTCATCGAAAGGAGGCACATCGGCTGACTGGCTTCCCGAAGGCTTTCACCAGCCTGCGTCATTTCACTTCCCCGGTTCCAGCGAAAAATAAGATCATTGTTCGTATTTTTAGAATTTCTAATATATTTGTGCGTTGAAGCTTATGTAGCAATTTGGTTAAGTTTTGTGGGTGGACTTGCTAGCACCACGCCCCAACCCTCCCTCTTTATCCGGGCTTGGGACCGGCTAGAATACTAGTGACCTAGTAATCTAAGCGAGGTTATTTTAGAATAAGTGAGATTTAATTCAGCATTACCGAGGTTGCTGATTCGTTAATACTTCTTTACAGGTTTAACTGGATGCTAATTGCTGCGGTGGGCCGTTTGCAGATGATTTAGCTGAAAACACTGTTTTCGGTAAACTAACTAACTAATTTTTCACAGCCATTTCCATACTCTTGTGAGGCAATGAATAGCGGCACACACGACCTTATAGAGAGGCTGAGCACTTCAAACTCACTAATGCATATTGTGATTGGTGGATTTTCCTTTGCGTAAACGCTGCGGCTAATACGTAGCAGACGTTACTGAGGCGGGCTTTAAAATGATAATAATAAAAATCGCATAAACATTACATTTTTCGGGCTTAATGGGACAAATTAACATATGTAACATTTTACAGATGTGACATGCATTGGATCCGTTAACAAAAAGAATATTATTCTGTAACTTAATCAAATAGGTATAAAGTTTGAAGATTTGGTCTTTTTTCAGCTGTTTGTAACGGACGGATAGGAGAGACAGTTGTGTAATATGTACATTTTGCAAAAGGCAAACGGTGAAAGATAAATCGGAAGTTCTATAATTCTTGAAATGTGTCATAGAATATATGTACTTATCTTACCGATTATACTATTGTTCCCTCCCTTATTCACATATTCATTGTGGCTAAGATCAGGAATTGTTCACCTGGAGTAAGATTAATTCACCTGATATTTATGCATCTCTAGATATTTCTCATTGCGGCCGGAGGTGGTCGAAGGAATGCAATCTCGATCATTGCATGGAAATATCATAACCAGTTTTTTCTGAAGGATTGGGTGGTGCTGGAAGCTGTAAAGACGGGTCGTGTCACTATCATGTGAGGGAAACTTATTCACATATTGTAGATAAAGCGATGAGTGAACTTTAATTTGACTATGATGTAGCCATAAAAAATCTACAACTGTGGTTTTTTTCCACTGAATTGTTATAAACCCTTTTTAATGTGAAAATGTACTGCTTGACTGTTGTTCTTTTGTAAATATATGCATTTATGTCGACTACTTGTATCTGTCTTATTAATCATTTCGAGGACATTGCATAGTTAACGAAATTGATAGGCAACGTTGTAATACTTGTGTGAAATGCCCCATAGTCGTACACCGTTATTATTTCCTCAGTGCGTCATCAAGCCTCGCATGAAATGTTTCAATCACATATAATCCGGTTGCGCATAGTATAAGTATGCATAAGTGTTAGGAAGAAAAGAGCGCCAAACTTGTGTTTGGATTGTAATAACGAAATATAGTAACCATTTTGTAAAGTACTGTCAAAGTCGTAGACCATTATTACCCCTTATGTGCGTGCAAAAGTTAAGTTTTACTAAACCCGACTACGTAAAAGATTACCTTTCATCAGGGCTACCGAAAAATTATACATTGGGCTTATGTTTCTTATGCTATCACTACATATGCATAATAACAAGTGTGGGACGACTACGTACATCGAAAATAACATATTACAGGTACATCCTATTAAAGATAATTATCCTAGTACTCTCATCATTCTTTTGTAGTACATTATTACGCATTCCAAAAATAGCTATCTCACTAATTCTTCGATAATCAAAACGAAGTAGTAGTACGAGAATACCGTCAGAACTTTTAAGAAATATTTATTTTAGTAATATCACAACGATTCCAACGTTAACACGTAAATTCTTCAATTGCACTTCGTCGAAGCTTCGAAACAAGTGAACGATCGCGTAAATTAAAACTGTAAACTTCAAGCCACTTCTCTCTGAAATGTCACTTATATACTTCACGATAATCCTTCTACCTAATTACTATTATACTCTATTTTATCTCAACTTCCTAGGACTTTAATAAAGCTGAAATTTACTTTTTTACTTTTTTCTCATTCACACTCTTCTCTCACATAAAGTTCGGTTGCTCTGATGGTAAAAAAACAACAGCGTTCATGTTTGAGAATAACTTTATTTTCATAGAAAACGTCATAGTTTTCTACGGTAAGACCAATATGGTTAGCATCATACATTGCAAATGTGCACTATCATATCAAGTACTGTATAGCTTATTCTTGTATTTTTCCTGTGAATATACTTCCAATAATGTATTATTGATGATTGCATTTTATACCACTTTGTAGCTGTGCAGGATTTTCTCCTCTTCCTGAAATAGCGTTCAGGCACGTGGGGTCACAGTGTAACAACAGACGACAAGGGCCAGGTAACAGAACGTTTATTGCGGAAAATCAACACATATTTATAGATTTTGATGTACATTATTGTAGGTTAATGTTAGTAGAAAATACAGTCTGTTGATTGGTTGTTTCTCACACAAAGTTAACCTTGCATCTCTTGTGGCTGTGTCAGTTCATCTATATGTTAACTGTATCCGCCTGTCCATCTTGACCTTGTTTTCACATGACTAACATTGACCTCAATTACTGTCAAGCAATTTGGCTAGCAACCATCTCTCACCACAACAGTACTCACTCAAATATATGTTGTTTATCCATAGGCCATTACTATCATCAGGAAATGGAACGAAGTATGGGTTGTCGCTCAAATTCGATGGAGACCTTCGTAGAAGATTTACAAATTAACAATTATAAGAATCTGTTCCGATTGCTTGTACTATAATTCAACAATTTGAACTTTTTAAAAAGTGATAATGTATGCTAATTCCCAATTGTAATTCGTAACATAATTGATCGTGCCTGTAAAAATGGCATGCATTTCATGTAAACTTACCCGTTTATACGAAATATAAATTATTATTATTACAACCTGAACAAATGTGGTTGGATCTGCTTCGGTGCACCCTATATCGACATGAAATTAACGCTTCAATCGGCTAACCTAATCAGACTCCGAAGTGTCGTTGACTTAGGCCTCAGGTACTCTAGTGACCTATCATCCTCTGAGCAAGTGGCATCACAGACTCGAAAGTCCATGATGCTGTTAAGATGCATACTCAGGAACTTTCTCGACAATGAAGCCAAGCTGATTCTGTACAAAACCTGTGTGAGGCCACCACTAGAATACTGTCCATTTATTATTAGCAGCACTCGCACACGTGACAAGCTTAGGATGGAAAGTATCCAACGGTACTTCACCTCCAAACTACTTGGCTACGACTGTAAGAAAGACTACATCTCAAGAAACGCAGCCTCCAGTTGTTACGCGCATTTTCAACAAATTCAAGCAATAATGGTTCCTAGGACCAATATCCAATTTCGTTTTTACGGGCTTGTATAAACCAATTTGATTTCTTTGTGCTCACTTCTTGATTGTGAGGTAAACTTCTGCGTAGTTCGTCTTGCCACTCGACTGTCGTAGCCTTGTTTGACTCCAGAAGGAGAAGTGGTGGGGTTAATCATATATTGTTTGTAGTATGCGGTGTTTTAAGCCTGTTGCTACTGTGAATGGAGTTGGTCCTTTCACCAGTTAGTCCTTCGGTATCGTCGTCTAAAGAAGAGAAATAATAATGACAGATATAAGTAATGTAGGTTATTCAGACTATAAGACAGAAAAAGTAATAGAGAAAACGTAGGAACAGACAGCTGATTAAATTTGAAGTTGATGCATATATAGATAAATAATATCAGTAATGATAAGTGTAGTAGTTTGACTAGGAGTGAATGCACCTAACTGTTTATGCGTAACGTGTATGACCTCATATGCCCTCGCTAGTCAACGGTCCATTAACGTTAGAGTATCTGCAAATATTATTACTATCCTCGCCAGCCACTTGGGATCAACTATTCCTCCATCTGTCCGGTGCACTCCCAGATCACTTGCACCTTCACATCGACTAAATTACCTTCCCTTACCCCTAACAACATACTCTACGACGCCTAACCTCGCTCAGTATTACTACTCACCACCACATAACACGAGGAATAGAGAAGACAAACACATCTGTAGCCAAAGACAGCCAGTCTCTTCACATACATCCTCCACTGTTAATGACATCCATGTCACAAACCCGTAAACAAGAGCAAAGGAGATTGCTGCGCAGCCAACACATCCTTTGATAAATAACCAGAAATGACGTTAGTTGGTAAATACCCCCCTCCTACTACTAACTACTACTACTCATAATAATAATAGTATTGTAGGGGAAACAAGTAGTATAAGTAGTACACTGTTCAGATTTTAAATACTCACCATTATCCAGCTGTTTCGCGGTTACGTATACACACCAGATGAGAGACCACAGGATGCATTAATAAGTATAAACATTCCATCGTTGTCATAACAACCTAATTTTACACTGAAATTCAAAAAAGAAAAATATGAAATTAAGTTAGGACGTTCAAGTTAACTCACGAGAGTCGGTGGCACAGAGGTAGAATGCTCGCCGACCACGCCTCACGTGGTCCGGGGTTCGATTCCCGGCCAACGCACTACTTTACCTAGCTAGGCCAGTAGGAGGGAAGTTTAGACATGAGGCTAGCAACCCCATCCCGTAAAAGCAAATATCACTGCTACCGAAACTTCAAAGCTCTAACTTGTAGCCCTATGTTCCACTGGGAACGTAAAGGAATAAAAAACCTTCAGACAATTCCCTCTCTCATCGAAGAAAAGGACGGGAAAACGAAACATTGAACGTGGTGGAAAAGAAGAAAGTGCTTATTTCTCCCATTCTAAAAAGGAAACCATCACAGAATATCGACAAGAGAAAGAAAGGAAAAGTAAAGAGATGTGTTCCTGAAGCTAAGCTCGTAACGCTATACAGCACTGCATGCTCTATAAGCCAATCGAAACTGAATGAATACCCTGCCTGTGGAAGTCACATCCGACTGTGCTTCACCCGGAACAAAATATGCCTGTCTGTTTTCAACATAGAACTTTTCACCGATATGCAGTAGTTCAAGTCACCACACTCTCTCCATGTAGCACACAAAGCAAAAGAAGAAAGTGAAAAGAAACCCAGAAGAGAGACATTAAACAAAGATATGAGGCAGAAAGGATAGTAATACCGAAGAACGATACAGTTTTGTTGGAAATTATAAGTCACAAGGAGTGGATGCATCTGCACCAGCCATTGAGAACAATTTTGAGCCATATCGCCAATTGTCTTCAGCCATTAGTGTTTACCGTCCAGAAGACCCCATCCAGGAAGTCTACATCTTCCTACGTGGCTGACTGGCTCAAACTAACTGTTGTGGATTTCATTGACTGATGAAGCCATGTAGGTTTAGGTTTGACCACCACTGGATCTTTTCCAACCTAACCCATCCTACGTCAGCTAACGTCGCCCGTCGATCGAGGGAGGAGATGACCTGGCATGCGTAACACACGTCCTAATCATCTCAATCTATCATAGCCTTCAAACGCCTGCTATATAAACTGTTTCATCCCAATGACTGTGCAGATCAGACCTCACCGCTTATTTCTGAAACGCATCAGCCATTAGAACACTATAACGCCTAGACTAATTAATATATATTATGACACTAAATAAACTCTGAGACTTCGCAAAAATACATGAAAACACTACTAGAATATAGTTAACGCTTACTATATAGTGATATACATTTGTAACATTTATATAAATATAAAACATCAATGTTCTTTTCATGTTCATATACCTTCTTTGCTGAGCCTACACTTCTATTTACTTCCTGGTCGAGGTCGAACGACCCTACATTTAAGCTGAAATGAAGCTGGACTCCAGACCATTTAACTTCTGACCACTCAAATTCCATGAACGAGAGCGACTTTATTGCATATCCCCTCAATGACGTTTGTCTCAATGTTGCTATTGGTTTCAAGTGGCCTTGATTTCGGGGCGAGATTTAACTGATATAATATTGCGATTTCGTAGACATATCTCAGGCTCATACGTGAAAGAAAGTTATTATCCTGTAGTAAAGAAAAGTCGTTCAGAAGGTAAGGATTACGTTATTTTTCAGTTTATTTGTGTATATACTATTGTGCACCGAGTTGCATTGAGTTTTTAGTGCAACTGTATGTAACTGCATTTACATAAAGTGAAACATTAGGAATGCTCCTGTTTCTAGAATAAAAACATTGTTATCATTAAGTTTAGTAATGAAGAATGGAATTTCGTCAACGTCAATGTTATTTAATTGAAGTTGTAATCTGTGTAGGCCCTCGGAGGAATAAATTCGGCATGGAGATCTCCTATGTAAACCGAAAGTGCTTTTAGTTTAGTAAATCTTACTGACTTCCTGTATAAATTTGATATTTGTCAAGTGTATATTTCAAATCTGCTGGAGTATTCAGTAAAGTAAAAGTTGTGGTGCATGATTCCAAGACTTGTTGTAGTCATTGGTACTGCCAGGATACCACTTACTCGTTTTATGCACCCAAAATATACAAATCTCGCTTTATTGAGGAAACACTATAATGCCTGCAAAAGTACTGCGTCAGTTAATGAGTTTCATAAATTCTACGGAATGTTTTCTATTCAGTGATTACTGTTTGCGAATTATCCGATAAAACACATTTCCAATTGGGATGTAACACAAGACTGAATTCTTAAACTGTCATCCTTATATCATTTCACTCCAATCACACATATATCAGTAGGATAATCTATAAATGACTTTAGAGGCTTATCATCATCAACTTACAGTTTACTGATGATACTGTACACCTAGACTATGAGAAGTTACTCCTGAAACTGGAAGATATGAAAAGAATACCGGTGTTTGATTATAGGTGTCTGTGTTCTATCTCATGATTAAAGCAGTATAATATGGCGATTGCTCTTGAGGTTACGCACAAAGTGTTAGGTGAGGAGGGTAAGTTATTCTTCAAAGTAGGGAAGCTGAATAGGTTGAGATGGCTATAACACGTGATTGCATACCAAGCCATCGCCTTCCTCGAGGGATAATGTTAGCCAGCACATGTTAAGGTTCAAAATGTGTTTGGGTCGGTCGAATAAAAAACTGCTATTGGTTCATAAAATCCTTGACAGTCAGCTAGAAGAACTACTAGATATGTCTGCAAGTCTTTGTTTATGGCACAGATGCATTCACTCTGTGTAATCTCACGTATCTATTCAACTCATGTTGTCGCTATTTATTTTCCCTCAAATTTTCGCTCGTTAAACTTCCATTTAGTTTTATGTCTCTACCTTTGTGTGGTGCATGGAATGTGGTAAACTAAACAGTTGGACTTCTTTGCGAAGTCATACTGAAAGCCAGGTAGAATGACACAGGCTAGGCATAACTAAATGTGAAACACTGAATAATGGTCTCCAGAACGTCAACAAATGATAATTGCAGTTCTTAATCTTGTTCTTTGCTAAATGACAAATAAATATCTTTCAGTAACCTCTTCACCCACCCGGGATTCGTCTCCTACTTTGCAAGTGTTTTTTGTGCTTTATCACTTTTGTGCTAAGCTTCCAGTTATTCAGCATATGCCGTTTTTGACTAAGGACCTAGATGACATTAGTTCAGTTTCGGTCGTGCAAACACGAGTCCTGTGCAGGTGAGTGGTTGCATTATCATTTCTCAAATGGTATACAGCATACTGTATATTAGGGTAAATCTTCCGCCTTGCTTGCTGAAGGCTGTGTTCCTCAGGGTACCGTTATCTCTCCTTTTCTTTTTTCTCTCTCGTCTTACATGACTTTTCTCTTTCTAATGAGAGCAACTTCGTCAAATACGCTGGTGATCTGACCGTCTCACTTCCTATCATGTCACAATGTGTCACCAGGAGGACTTTATTTTTGAGTTCATATTCATATTCGCATAGAGTTGCACTGCGATTCCACATGTAGCAAAAGATTATGAATACCTTACCCTTCTCTTCTGCATAAGCAAGTTACTTCACAAGAACCGCTATATTAAGCTCAGTAAGGACAAATATGAATTTCTCCACTTCAGTGTTGTGAGTTAATTTGTGAACTGTGTAAGCCCCTAAAGTAATGCATTTGGCATGCATGCTGCACAGTGAAATCAGAAGTGTGCATGTTATACTAAATCTTCTGCGCTTTCTGTATGGATTCCATGTTCATGAAGTGACCATTTACCAACTGCTGAGTGTTGCATGTGATCCAGCTGAAATTAAAACTGATAATTCTAAGAATTTCTGTTGTTTTTATTGGCAGTGGTTCACAGCCTATTGATTTTACACACGTACAATACCCATTGCTCACTTTACCGAGGAGACATTAACTATGATTCCAGAAAAGTAGTACGTCGGTATGTGAATTTCATGAATCTGTAGATTGCATTCCATTCACTTAATACTGAAACTAAACTATGAGGGAACTGATATTTCCATACATTTTCTAATAACGTCTTCACTTGCTCATTATATTCCACTAAACCTAACATTTTATAGCTCTTTATGAATTTGATTCGACTTATTTTATTCCTATTCTCTATAGGGTACGGTTGTGCACCAAACACAAAAAGGTATGAAATTAAAACAACCGGCTTGTGGATAATTGTATTAAACCGAAAGTGGACAACATGATAGTAAGACCTATACAGGTAGCATTATACATTGCAAAGGAACTTTGTCAACCTAGGGATTATAGTCTCCCATTGTATTTCTTTTATGAATGCATATATTAATGATACATTGCATTTACCTATTTCATTACACTTTAATGATTCACCTTTGCACCTTTGCTTTTCTAAAACAGCTTACTATCCCTTGTGAACGCCGTACTTACCTCAATATTGGTTGGTTATCGTATGCCTACAACTACGGGTTGAAAACGAAATGAAGTCGATTTTCCTGCGCAACCTGGAGGACTGCTGTTTAATTCAATAATGATACGACATGGGTCAGACAAAGAGTGTATTTATACATATAACAAATATTTAGCTGTTCAAACATTACTAACTTGTAGACAATCTACTATTTGACATTATATCATACTTGGTCGTGCCTGTAAAAATGGCATGCATTTTCATGTAAATTTATGTTTATATGAAAATATAAATTATTATTATAATACAAGGCTCATTTCTACAACTGTCGTCCTTATTTTAGTTCACTTTCATCATACATGTATTAACAGAATTGTGTGTCACTCACTTCAAGGACTAACCAGGAAAAAGTCTTGTCAACTTAGTGTATGCTAATGACATTGTCCACCTACGTTGTGAGAAGTGACCATTGAAACTGGAAGATACGAAAAGACTACTGGTTTTGATCATAGTGTCTGTTCCCTTTGTTCTGCGTTAAGTACTCTAATATGGTGAGTAATATTGGGGTGAAGCTTAGTGTTAAGTAGAAATGTGACTTCAAACGTTGTTTATAACACAGATGCATTCACGTTGTGTAATGTTACATTTCTGAGCAACCCTTGTGTTCTATCCATATCACTGTTCGTTTTCCATGACATTTATGCTCATTAGAGTTCCATTTGATTTCTTTTTTCTCTACCTTTGTGTGCTACATGGAATGTGATAAAGTAAACAGGTGCACTTGTTTGCAAGCTTCTCTGTTGAAAGTCAGTCTGTCAGAATGATCTATAGTCCAGGTATAATGAAATGCTAAAACGTGGATAAAAATAAGCAGTGTCAACAAATGATAATCGCATTTTTTATTCGGTTCTCGTCTAACTGAAAAGGAGTTGTCTTACAATAATTTCTCCTCTTACTCAAGATAACTTTTACACTCTGTCCCGTTTCTCAAGTACTCAATGCATTTCCCAATTCCTTAAATTGTCCAGATAAAGTGCACTGAAGAAAACATAAACCGAATTTCAGTAACACGGACATAAGAATTAGTGCTTATAGAAGTGAATTAGATGGGTGATTTTTTTAAACCTGTAGTACGCTTAACTAAAATACTCATGTATATGAATGAAGCTGTATCGTTCACAAGATGCTTGTATCACAGAGGGCACTGAAACATAAACTAAGTCTAACATGAAATACCTTGGAGATGTTATTTCCTCTGGCCTTTCTTGGTCACTCTACATCTTGCCGATTTCTGTAATATAATCTGTACAACTGTTTCGAATATTACTTCATGAAATTAGATACAATAATGTACGAGATGCTGCAAATTCAACACTGTGACATTAATAGTGTTTTCGAACAAAGCAAATTATTATTACTGTTGCACCTCGCTGCAGTGTTAATCTGCTTATACCCTTATTATTGTCGTATCCTAAGTATTGCACTCATTTTCTCATTTCCTTGCACTGTGTAAATAGGGTGCAACGAAGAAGTTACAGTGAACTATAAGTAGGTAACGCTGACGCAAGAAATGGTAGCAGTCGAAGGAAATGAAATGAGTTGAAGACCTTGTAATAGTACTAGTAATCTCCCTTATTCCAAAACAGTACTTGACTTATTTACCTATGCATTTTAACGTGTCTTCTAATTATCTTATTTTTGTCTTTGTAGACATTGCCTAAGGTGCCGTTGTACGGATCATCTAGAAGCAGTCTTTAATTTCATCTACCTTCCGCGAAGTTTGACGTACGAAAAGTCGAAATTTTACTGACTGGAAAACGCTACTCACGTTATAACAACGTATGCCTGTAATAACATTACCTACATAGTAAATACAATGCTAGTTACAAAAACTCGTCATTATCTTTTCATTGCGTACTTACAAGAAAAAAACGTTCACCTTACTTCTCATACTAAGTACTGGAGATTCCGCCTAGTACTCACTTTTACTTGCTCTCTAGAAAATGCTTTCTACTATATTCGCAAATGACTATTAGACTTCTGTCACATGAAATGGTAAAACATAAGGCGTATGCAGTTTAGAAGTTAGGGTATATTTGCATTTATTGACACAAAATTTATGTACACCTTCCATTATTATACAAGAAAGTTCCCAAAGTAATTCAGAGTTGCTCACAGTGCACTAATAGTATATTCATTACTATAATTATCCTGCATCACTGCGAAGCTTCTGTTCAATTGCCTGCGAAGTTGCAGTATGTCCATGCAGGGTTTCTTCACTGAACCTTCACACGGCACACGACTTGGTAGCAACGGATCCTGCCAAAACCATCTGCGACACAGGCGAATTACTTTGTCAACTAAAAATATTAATTTAAATATTAGTAAGAGTTTGATTTACCTGTAAACTGAGGAATTTGAGTGTGACATAGCACCATATGCCGGCAAGGTATTCTTTGTGCCCTAAATATTCTGCAGGTACAAGTAGAATTGGTATATGCCGTTATTTATGACAGCGATATCATCAGTATACAACTCTATGTTCATCCGACGATTACGGTCATAGTCCTTGGCAATTAACTTAGCGGCATATGGAGTGAAGTTTCCTAATATCGGCATAACTGGTTCCGGTGCGTGGTACTTATGAATCCGACAACTTTCGACGATGACTTCAACACTACGACGCTTCTCTGTGCGTACACACCATTTATACGTCTTGTACATGCATATGTGTAGTAGATCTCTTCTGTGGAGATATCGTTTTAGCTGACTGTGGGAGCTTTCAACTCTATTGTTGGTACTATTAAACAGCAACAGAGTATTCGGCATATATGCCGCAGCCCACGTCTCCTTCTTAGGCACCCAGTAATGCCTGACATAATTCCACACCCTCCGATCAACCATCCTAATGACACTAAGGTAGTGATGAAATCTAAACGGTTAGAAATCAATGCATTTACCTTTCAGGTGTCGCAGCTCTAACAAGACGATATAAAAACCTGCGTACAAAAGGATTTCGAGTCTAAATGCATGAAGTATTAATTACATTCACCTCATCTTCTTGCTGAAAGCCCGGCATACATGAAATGCACAGGTGACGATTTTCGCGTGAATTTGACTATTACGCACGGCGGATATCTCACAGTTGGCCGAATCCATTACGACAGTTTCTGTAATGGACGTATCCTGCATTATTCTTTGGAATTGTTCAAATATCCAAACTACATCACATCGTCTCATCCATGCCAAAAAACAGGCCTGCCATGATCCATATTGTCTGTTTCCACCAACTGAAACAGAGAATATCTGATTAAGATTTGTCAACCGTTTCACGTATAACCTACCCGTCGTTATTGGTATTGTATGTTGAGTCAATACACATCACCTCTCCATATTTCCGATATAACTGAACCTGTGATTCCAGGGCGAAGCAAATTCTGCTGGTTATCCCTGTATTCGAATCCACGTATTCAACCACCTGACCGCTTTGCCTTATTATGCGCATAACATCTGATCTCAAAGGCATGGCTTCAAAAATAACTTTAAACTACTTCAATTACCTGGTCTCACATCCTTACGTAAATTATACACATCTGTGCTCGTCAAAATTTTATTAAAATTCTCTTCAGCATATTCCAAAACATCAGCAACCTCGGATGTAGTCTTCACAACTGGTGCAATATTCTCCTTTTCACCCCCGGAGAGGCGTCTAAAATATGGATCACCTATCATAAGACTTTTTTCACATCTGTGATTGTGAACTTTTTTCGCGGAAGAAATGATAAACTCGTCCTCCTTGTAGCGTATACGAAAGCCAGATTGGCAACCGGTGTATTTTGCACTGCAGAAATAAATAATAGAATTCTTACGGTTTGACGCGTAAACCTGAACCTCTAGTTTTTCGCTTCATGCCATATGTACAACGAAAGACTACTAATTTGTACTTCAAATCCTGAGATTCATGGTCCCGTATGCACTTTTTGATGACATAATGTGTATGAGTTGCCTAGGAATATTCTGTCATACATATATTACTGATTCCAGCTGACTTAGAGCATCTTCTACTTGGACCCAACTGGTATAACGGTGACTAAACATAATTCCGTCAAAAAGTTTTTTGATATCCACTGATATAGGAAGGGCAGGTAGGTCGCCATTGTCTCCAAGTGCCAATGCGTCCATTCGGTACCACTGTAAATGAAAACAGAAGCTTTTCAATAAAAATTCATGAATAGCCAACAGAGTACAGTAAGCAACTTAAAAGAGACACTGACTTGGAAACTATAGCGGAAAAAAATATAAATTCCTTACCACAGTTACCGTTTTGGAAAGTTCCTGATTATAGCCATAAACATTTACTGGAACACTCGTGAACGACAAACATGGACACAAGTGATGAAACGAAGCTCTACAGAAATCATTGAGACGCCACAAACAGGAGGATTTTAGGTGCACCCTATAATTTTCACATGAAACACATTCTCAAGCATCCTCCTGCACCATAACTGCCTTCAGGCCTAGAGGCAGCTTTTGACGACTATTCTTAACAAAATCAATACAGTTCAAGCCAAACAGAAACCAGAATCACGTCAAATGCAGCTACCTAGATCAAACGAAACAAATCAGCCAAAGTGAAATCAACTAGACCGCGCAAATGTCCTCAAGGTAAAGCTGGAGGCGCAACTTCAAACAGGGGATATGCCTTATCAACGCCCAGAAGCAACTGGGTTTCAAGCAGTTTTCAACATCTTACTCAACTTACGTGTACAGTCTGTCATGCTGACACAAATGGCGCAAATGAATAGTTCTGGAATTGACCTCGGCCCCATTCCACGCAGTAAAACAATCTAACATGACCTTATCTAGTTTTCGTATCAACGATCAAATTCCTTTCCTATTATAAAACTACGATTAGACTGCTGAAAAAATGGAATAAATACATCACTGACCTCGAAATAATACATCAATTAACTTTAACTAAAGATGCTGTTCACAACAAGGTTATATGGGAGAATCGATATGAAGCTTTACTTTTCCCAGATATCTGCACTACATTCATCTGATGTCTGAATTTTTTGTTAATGCGAAGACAATATTTCTATATCTCTTTATGTGTTACAGAAACATACTATTAAGCAGACTGTTCCGACTGACTCTAATGTAAGAAAGAACAAACAATCTGTAAATTCACCATACATCGAAATATATGTAATTTATATGATAATTCATCCATGCCTAAACAATTGGTATGTTACTGAGTAAACGCCTAACCTCACTTAATATTACTACTCACCACCACATAACACGAGGAATAGAGAAGACAAACACATCTGTAGCCAAAGACAGCCAGCCTCTTCACATACATCCTCCACTGTTAATGACATCCATGTCTCAAACCCGTTAAGAAGGGCAAAGGAGATTACTGTGCAGCAAACACATCCTTTGATAAATAACCAGAAATGACGCAAGTTGGTAAATACCCCTTCACTACTACTGTGGTGAGAGCTGTCTACTAGCCAAATTGGTAGACAGTAATTGACGTCAATATTTACGTTCCCAAGATTTGTCGTGAGAAAATGTGAACAAAGATTGATTCAAAACCGACCACAGCAGACTTTGCGTAGGCGGATGCAGTTAACATATAGAGGATTTCACATTCAAGAAACAGTCACAAAGGGATGGACGATTAATTTTAAGTGAGAAACAACCAATCGGAAGACTGTGTTTGTTCGCTTAACTAATCCATAATAATGTACATGAAAAGATATAAATATGCGTTGATTTCCTTAATAAATGATCTGTTGCCTGACTCTTGCCTTCTTTCGTTACACTACTGATAGTATTGTCGGGGAAATAAGTAATATAAGTAGTACACTGTTCAGACTTAAACACTTACCATTATCCAACTGTTTCGCGGTTACGTATACACACCAGATGCGAGACCACAGGATGCATTAATAAGTATAAACATTCCATCGTTGTCATAACAACCTAATTTTACACTGAAATTAAGGAAAAACAAACAAAACATGAAATTAAGTTGGGACATTCAAGATAAATCACGGGAGTCGGTGGCACAGAGGTAGAATGCTCGCCGACCACGTCTCATGTGGTTCGGGGTTAGAGCCCCGGCCACCGATGCACTTCTTTACCTCGCTAAGACTGGTAAAGAGGGAAGGTTAGGCAAGAGGCTAGCAACCCCAACCCGCAAAAATAAACACCCCTGCTAACGAAACTTCAAGTCTCTAACTTGTAGCCCTATGTTCCACGGGGAACGCACAGGAATAAAATAAAAGAGATAAATCACCTTTTTATACAACGTCATATAATTCCCTCTTGCAGTAAACAAAAGGACGAGAAAACGAAATATTTTTTAATTTTTTAATTTTGATTTACAGCTTGATTCCACACCGTATTTTCAGTACAAGTGTGGAATTTTCAACATGGATATCGGTAGCCCAAATTCAGGCCGACCATAGATATCGGGTGTATATTTCTATATATTATTGACAGCCTCGTCGATTAATTTCCCCCTGCCTTACCTACCACTCGACTCCTAACCTCAATTACAAAGCAGATGTTGGACATACTATTATGGCGAACGAAACAAGAACCAACCGCCCAACAAATATGATGAAGTAAATACGGACAGATTGGAAACACTCTAAGGAGGTCATTGAGTGACATCACACGGAAGCCCCAAATGTATGACCTGAATGGGAAGCGAAGCGAGTTGGGCGTGGGCAAAGAGCTGACATGGCGGAGAGTATGTAGAAAGGAGGGAATGAAAGCCTACAAGCGATGCTCGCCATATCTTATTTCAAATCCTCACTTCCATTGTATATCGTTGATCATTACGTATTCTCTCCTTATCTTTAGAAACTACTACTGAGAAACCGTATCACTTATCATAATCGATTACTACTCCATAATAATTTGCTTGATGTCGAAACAGTACTAATGATACAGTGTGGAATTCTCAACATTTGTTACAATATTGCATGTAACGGGTTGGACCAAGACAGATCAGCGATTAGAACTACTACAAGGTATTTTTCCTTGGCTTAGTTTCTATTTCAGTGCCTTCAGTGCTAAAAGCATCAAGTGGACGAACCAGTTCTTGTAGATCACGGTAATGCGCCTACAGGTGAAATTAATAGTCTGAAATTACATTTAGAGGAATTCAAGGTAAGACCATATAGCTTACGACGGACCACTGGGTGATATCTGACACAAAACATACTTAGTTTGGAACAGTCAGATTGCGATGTACACTGGCAGCGAGATAGTCAGATGAAGTTGATTTCATGTGAACAAGGTAAGTCATGTAAGAAGAAAGAATATAAACAAAAACGGGAGAGAGAGAGAGGGAACAGCACTTTGAGGAACTCCACCTTCAGTAAACAAGGCAGAGGAAGACTTGCCCTTATATACATTATACTGGATTCTTTTAAAGAAAACCCGTTAACAGCCCATGACTGGGTTTGTGTCAGGGAAAGATTAGTTTAAAAAGGGTATCTGTGTACAGAGTCAAAAGCAGATATGTAATCAAGTAAGGTACAACAGACATATCTGGCCCCTTTATCTAAGGAGGAAACAATGTTATGTAAGACAGCAGAAACATATAAAGTACTCTTTCCTTTTTTATGCGCAAACTGCTATATATTCTTGGTAAATATATAGGTACGAGTGTACCTTCTTTGAAGATGACTTCGTCAATAAAAAGCATTTTTTGCTCAATCGCCTATTCTTTCACGACTCAATGAATATTTTCGGTCTTTTTATCAGTATAAAAGAAACATTTTCTAAGTTTGTTATCTCAATTTCAGTCATCAAACTATTCATAGATAGAAACTAAATTTGATGAAAACTTCAGAGAAAAAAATGTAAGCCATTGGCTTGAGCACTTGGTATTTTACTCTTTAAGGGTTTAACATCTTGTAAACTAATCTGTTCATTAGGACGCATGCACACATTTAATATGTTCATAAATCTGTATGTGGAGATCTATTGGAAGCGCTCACTAAGAAAGCTAGGGCAATGGAATGTGAGGTACGAACGTGTCTGGCACCTAACATCTACAAGCCTGCTCAGTTTCTTTGAAGATGCTATCCCATGGGCCATAAACAAGTTCGCCAGACATCCTACAGGTTACCATATTCAACAGGTTCCAGTCCTTCTAGCCACTTCTCCCTGAAATGTCACTTATATACTTCACGATAATCCTTCTACCTAATTACTATTATATTCTATTTTATCTCAACTTCCTAGGACTTTAATAAAGCTGAAATTTACTTTTTTACTTTTTTCTCATTCACACTCTTCTCTCACATAAAGTTCGGTTGCTCTGATGGTAAAAAAACAACAGCGTTCATGTTTGAGAATAACTTTATTTTCATAGAAAACGTCATAGTTTTCTACGGTAAGACCAATATGGTTAGCATCATACATTGCAAATGTGCACTATCATATCAAGTACTGTATAGCTTATTCTTGTATTTTTCCTGTGAATATACTTCCAATAATGTATTATTGATGATTGCATTTTATACCACTTTGTAGCTGTGCAGGATTTTCTCCTCTTCCTGAAATAGCGTTCAAGCACGTGGTTGTTGCTCAACTTCGATGGAAACCTTCGTGGAAGATTCACAAATTAACAATTATAAGAATCTGTTCCGATTGCTTGTACTATAATTCAACAATTTGAACTTTAAAAGAAGTGATAATCTTACTATCCCTTGTAAACGTTGTACTTACCTCAATATTGGTTGCCTATCGTATGCCTACAACTACGGGTTGTAAACGAAACGAAGTCGATTTTCCTGCGCAACCTGGAGGGCTACTGTTTAATTCAATAATGATATGACGTGGGTCAGACAAAGAGTGTATTTATATATACATCAAACATTTAGCTGTTCAAACATCATTAACTTGTATATATATATTTATTCCTGTTTATGCAGGAACATACCAATTGTACAGGCATGGATAAGTTATTATATAAATTACAGTTTGTTTGTTCAATCTAACATTAGAGTCAGTCAGAACAGTCTGCAAAATAGTCTGTCTGTGTAACACATAAAGAGATATAGAAATATTGTCTTCGCATTAACAAAAAACCCAGACTTCAGATGAATGTAATACAAATATCTGGGAAAAATAAAGCTTGAAGTCAATTCTCCTATAAAACTTTGTTGTGAACAGCATCCGTGAGATAAAGTTTATTGATGTATTATTTTGATTCAATAATGTATTTATTCCATTTTTGTCAGCAGTCTTATCGTAGTTTTATAATAGGAAAGAAATTTGATACGAAAGTTAGATAAGGTAATGTTAGATTGTTTTACTGCATCAAACGGGGTCAATTCTAGAACTATCCATTTGCGCCATTTGCGTCAGCATGGCAGACTGTACATGTAAGTTGAGTAATACATTGATAACTGTTTGAAAACCAGTTGCTTCTTTATTTCAGATCAAGAATACTCCTTGTACAGAATGTTAGCCAGCGTTTTCAAGTGGTTGCATCGGATCGTTCATGGAATTTGAGTTTGAATTTACATAAATGGTCATTTCAGTTTGGATGTTGGGTTGTTCGGCCTCGACCAGGAGGTATATAGAAGATTACGCTCAGCAGGGAGATAAAGAATGCAAATATGAAAAGAACATTATTATTTTATGTACATATAAATGTTTATAAATGTATATCATTGTATAGTAAACACTACCCATAATCTAGTTGTTTTTCATGTAATTTTGCGAAGTCTTAGAGTTTATTTAGTGTCGTAATATTTAGTAATGAGTCTAGGCGTTATAGTGTGCTAATAGCTCATGCGTTTTGGAAATAAGTGGTGCGGTGTGATTGGCATAGTCATTGGGATGAAGCAGTTTATATAGCAAGCGTTTGAAGGTTATAATAGAGTGACAGGTCCTTATTTCTAGGGGTAAACTGTTCCAGATCTTAGAGTACATGACTATGAAGAAGTTTGCACGGAGTGCTGTTTTACAGTTTTTCCTAGATACTTTGCACGTTTGGTTACGAAGGTTGTAAGAGCCTTCCGGTGAGAACTGTATCTCCTTACTGTCTGAGAATGATATTTTATGCAAGACTTTAAAGAAGACAATCTACTATTTGACATTGTATCATACCTGATCGTGCCTGTAAAAATGACATGCATTTTCATGTAAATTTATGTTTATATGAAGATGTATATTATTATTATTAAATCCCACTCAATCCAGATCAGCTTGAGCAACAGGATAGTAATCATCATCCCTCGCCCCACCCCACACACTAATTGTGTTGCTCATAAGCTACCTGGCACTGGGTAGCTCAGTTTTACTAACAAACCACGTATTGATTTCGCTTCTGCACAAAAGTAAAAGAGCAAACGCGAACGTCGGGCGTTAATACATGGACTCGAGGAGATGGTGATCTATCTAGGAGAGTTGAAAAACCCCGATTTCAAACCTATGGTGTACATCAGCTTCAGAATCCTCAATGGATACAATGGCGTATGAGCTTGTTTTGGTCACTGAAAACTATATAAAACGTAGCTCCGGAGGTAGGCTCCTAAAGACAACCGCCTACTTCAGTCGGGCCACCTAGGCATTAACCCAGACCTCACACAAACTTTGAGGTTTTATGTGGTGCATCTGTTAACGCCTATGAAGTACCATGTTTGTGTTCTGACATTAAGCGCAACATAATAATATATTTACTCCTGTCTACGCAGGACACACCAGTTGTATTATTTAAATTACATAAATTTGATTTATGGTGAAATTACATGGTCTTTGTCCTTTCCGACATTAGTTTGTGAGTACAATCTCCTACCTAGTCATTCAATGGAGCATATTGAGAAATATAGAAATATTGTCTTCGCATTAACAAAATCCCCAAGTATGTGTTAGATGGATTACAAATATTTGGGGAAAAATAAACCTTGAAGTCAATTCCTCCATATAAGTTTGTTATGTACGGGTAATAATTAAGTAATAATTTGAAATGAGTGATTTATTTGTGTGATTTTGTCAGCATTTTTATCGTATGTAACACCAGATGTGAATTAAACTGAATGCACATTAATGTTGGTTATTGTCAGACAGATTTGTTTTACTGCACTGGCGTCAGCAAGTGCCCGCCATTTGTTAATGCATGGTTCGTCTGTTTGGAGTGAGGCTAAATTCTATGACGATGTGTTTTCGCGCATTGTATGGGTTATCGCCTTCATGCCTATAGAGACGTTCTTATCGCTCAGTATTGTGAAAATACATTATATTTGACTAGTTTTAGGCTTCTGTAGCCGAAAAATGCAATATTTTTCTGTATTGTGTTCGTAATAAAGCGTAAAATTGTCATGACAGCCTAGACGAATTACTAATGAAAAATGTCATTATTTTGAATAAATATCGCATAAAAAGACTATTATTAGGGTCTTAGAGCATTGAGGCACTGTTTTTGTGAGTTGTGTCAGATCTTAAGGTTGTAAATTGACTGCAGGCAATGGCTGTTGTCCTCCCAGTTATTCTATGAGAATTGTGCATTTGAAAGAGAAATAGCCTACAGACATAAGTTAGATGTGCGTTTTGAGGATGTTAGACACTTCTTTTATCATCTGTGATGAATGAAATATTCCATAACACATGGAAGAGATCATGCGATGTATGAGACAGGCTGCTACATTTCCTGGTCAACACTCCGCGAAAACTTCTTCACAGTCTTGTATTCTAAAATATGGAACAATCTGCCCCTAGATGTCAGGAACTGCAATACAGTTTTAAGTTTCAAACGCTCTCTGTGCACACTATTTCACTCTACCGACTATATTTATTTATAAATAAACTATTTATTCCTAGAACGAATCAACTATTAGTCTACTACAGTACCTAAACGCGCTTAAATACCCTTACTTCTCTAAAGACTATAAATAAACTAGTAGCATAAATGCATAAAAAGACATAGTAGAAACAAATTTTTGTTCATCAAATTACAATGTACAACGAATATAAACAAATATTTTCAGATCCACGTACTTTTTCTTTGTCCTCTGGTACATTTCTGTTGTATTTACTTTGTAGTACAAGTTGCATTGATCTACATTCCGACTGAAGCTGAGAAACAATTGAAGTCACTTACTCATATATTATCCATCAAGGTTTGGCTAGTAATGGCTCACCATCCTTGATGAAATCCGCTGTCACCATAACTAGACGCTGTACAGCATCTTATACAAGCACTGTCAACGATCTAAAATGGTTTTTATATAGCTTTCGACGTGCTTATCAACTTACTCGTACGGAGCAACCATGCAGTGACAAATGGCGGGCTATGGGTGACTTGAGTGCAGTAAAACAAATCTGCTTGAAATTGACCAATACTAATCTGCATTCAGTTGAATTCACATCTGGTATTACTTGCAAAAAAATGATGTCAAAATCATAAAAATTAATCACTCATTCTAAATTAATACCCAATTTGAACATAAAACAAGATACGATGCCGCACACAACAAAGTTATATGGAGGAATTGACTTCAAGCTTTATTTTTTTCCCAAATATTTGTAATTTATCCAACACATACTTGGTTTTTTTTGTTAATGCGAAGACAATATTTCTATATTTCTTTATGTGCTCCGTTGAACGACTAACTATCAGAATGTGCTCACCATCTGATGTCAGAGAGGAGAGCAACCATGTAATTTCACCATAAATCAAATTCATGTAATTTAAATAATACTTATCCATGCCTGTACAACTGGTGTGTCCTACATTGATAGGAAAATATATATTATTATATCTACTTTGATGAAGATCCCATTTAAAATTGCTTAGGCGAATAGTGTAGGTGGTCCTCATGAAATGTCAGACTACTTAAAATTAGTATCAATTTTCTGTCGATTAGTAGCTAGGTGTGTCCTACAACTACTGCACCTGTTACATAGGCTATCCCAGTCTTAACAGTTGTATGCACTTATGACTCATATGTTTAAATCATTTATTATGAAAGAAGTTATCTGTAGGGATTTTGTGATGTTCAGGTTACAATGCTTGAGGGTATGTAGTGACTGCATGCTTCTGTGCGTGAAGGAAAAGTTGGTTAAAATGAAGATGTGATGAAGTTTTCTGTACAGTGTTCATTGTGAATGGTTTACAAGTTAACACTTATTATTTGCTTGCTGCTATACTGTATAAGACGAACAATCCCTGCTGTCATCGCCAAAGAATGAAAAAGGAAAATGAACCTTAATCAGCAAAGGTATGGAAATATATAGCGTTTAACTTTAATATTACTTCTTCCTTACTTCAGCGATTTAAAAACATACACTTTGTTCACTTATTTACAGATATCCGGTAATGTCAGTCAACTTGGTCACAGCAATTCAACATGGGCGAAATAATTACGAAAAACAATTGTGTAAAGACATTTGCTTATTTTTTCATTAAATAGATTTAACATCCTGCTTACAATACTTTTCTTATTCTATCTGAGTGAAACTAATTTTTTTGCGTGACGATGCAGATGTCAGACTTATCAATGATATTTGATGATTTATTTGACAGCATAATTAAACGTAAGCGAAATGTTACTACGACTGCTACAGCTCAACCTACTTATTCATTCGTTATGTGTAAACTTAATTTTACAGTATACGTTGACACCCGTTATCATAGGGACTGCCATAACGCTTTAATTTAAATATTAGTAATACACTGATTTGGAATACACCTAACCGTATACGAAATGGAACTGCAATGCAGTGCCTAAGTTCTACCTATTGTTGTCATTGTTCCCTACAGACTTGCATATGACTATGAGACGTTTTCACGTAACTGTAGACAGAGACTTAAGGTCCACTAAATTACTTATAATTCACCACCCATATCGATCGATAGTGTTCCTACAGAATTACACTTAAGTATAGTAACGAGTTCAAGTCCCAGGGAGCACCGATCTAGCATGCCGTGCTCACAAAGCGAACACATGAATTGAAAGACAACAAGATTTATATGAAAAGTTCATATTTATTATAATACAACATTAGTTTGTTTACATATTAAGAAAATGGTCCATCTGTGCGATTACTTCCCCCGCTTTGAGATGCGCACCAGTCGCGAGACCATGTCCATCGTTGACACTTACGCAACACATGATTAACTACAAAAGGTGGAAGAGTAAACAAAAATAGAATTATGCACACAATATTGCAGGATAAATAATGCTCTCACTCGCTTTGCCTACCTGCAGTAATCTAAAAAGGCTTTGTCAATTAGTATCCATCTGTCTCGCGACTGTTTCAGTATAATTCCGTAGAAAAAGCAATATTGAAATACATCACTGAGCAATATCCACCAATAAAATGCTACACGTATAACATAAAATCGAGAAAAGCCAAAGAACTCACGGGTTCCTTGACATCGCCAGCAACTGATAGGCAAAAAACCAAGTGTATGATAAACCAAGCCTTGTACATGCACAAAATAAGTAAAAGAAAACGTTAGAATACTCAAATTTTACATTTATTTTCATCAAATATGCTCGTAAACAACGCATGCCTCAACTACACAAACCTGCACACGACATCACCTAACAAGGACAAATTAAATATCAAATTAGCTGCCGCTGTTACAGCCAATGAGAGACGAGAAAACCTGAGGCGCGGAAAATTTAACACTTCATAGCGTATATCCTCACCCTCTGTTAGAGTAAGTTGATTAACATGTAGAAAGCTATATGTAAGTCATTTTAGACTATTGACAGCGCTTGTATACAATGTTGTACAGCGTCTTGTTATGGTGACAGTGGATATTCCGAGGATGCTAAGTCATAACTAGCCAAATCTTGAAGGATGATTTATGACTAAGTGATTTCAATCGTTTCTCAGATTCAGTCTAAATGCAGATCCATACAACTTCTACCACAAGGCAGATAGAAGAAAAGAGGCGAGCAGCAAAGTACAAGAGAGCAAAGAAACAGTAATTGATCTCTAGTATCATACTAGTGTTTGCGCTTACATGTTAATATTCGTTGTACATTATCATTTATTAGACATACAAATTTATTTCTACTTAGTCTTTTTATGCATCTATGCGAGTAGTTTATTTATCGTTTATAGAGTAATTAGGGTATTTATGTGCCTTTATTAGGTGCTGTAGTAAACTAATAATTGATTCGTTCTAGGAATAAATAGTTTATCAATGTAATCAGTAGAGTGAAACAGTCTGTACAGAGAGCGTTTGAAACTTATAACCGAAGAACTAGTTCTGACATCTAGGGGCAGGCTATTCCATATTTTAGAATAAATCACTGTGAAGAAGTTTTCACGGAGTGTTGATTTAAAGTCTTTTATTGTCACTTTGCAAGGCTGGTTACGCAGATCGTAAGAGCCTTCTTGTGCGAATTGTATGTCCTTACTGTCTGAGAATGATATTTTGTGTAGGACCTTAAGGAAAAATATTAGGTTTATAATAAGTCGTTTTATCCAAACTGGGTCAAGTTTTAGGATCATGCACCGTGAGATGTAGTCTTTCTTACAGTCGTAGCCAAGTAGTTTGCAGGTGAAGTATCGTTGGATACTTTCCATCCTAAGCTTGTCACGTGTGCGAGTGCTGCTAATAATAAATGGACAGTATTCTAGTGGTGGCCTCACACAGGTTTTGTACAGAATCAGCTTGGCTTCATTGTCGAGAAAGTTCCTGAGTATGCATCTTAACAGCATCATGGACTTTCGAGTCTGTGATGCCACTTGCTCAGAGGATGATAGGTCACTAGAGTACCTGAGGCCTAAGTCAACGACACTTCGGAGTCTGATTAGGTTAGCCGATTGAAGCGTTAATTTCATGTCGATATAGGGTGCACCGAAGCAGATCCAACCACATTTGTTCAGGTTGTAATAATAATAATTTATATTTCGTATAAACGGGTAAGTTTACATGAAATGCATGCCATTTTTACAGGCACGATCAATTATGTTACGAATTACAATTGGGAATTAGCATACATTATCACTTTTTAAAAAGTTCAAATTGTTGAATTATAGTACAAGCAATCGGAACAGATTCTTATAATTGTTAATTTGTAAATCTTCTACGAAGGTCTCCATCGAATTTGAGCGACAACCCATACTTCGTTCCATTTCCTGATGATAGTAATGGCCTATGGATAAACAACATATATTTGAGTGAGTACTGTTGTGGTGAGAGATGGTTGCTAGCCAAATTGCTTGACAGTAATTGAGGTCAATGTTAGTCATGTGAAAACAAGGTCAAGATGGACAGGCGGATACAGTTAACATATAGATGAACTGACACAGCCACAAGAGATGCAAGGTTAACTTTGTGTGAGAAACAACCAATCAACAGACTGTATTTTCTACTAACATTAACCTACAATAATGTACATCAAAATCTATAAATATGTGTTGATTTTCCGCAATAAACGTTCTGTTACCTGGCCCTTGTCGTCTGTTGTTACACTGTGACCCCACGTGCCTGAACGCTATTTCAGGAAGAGGAGAAAATCCTGCACAGCTACAAAGTGGTATAAAATGCAATCATCAATAATACATTATTGGAAGTATATTCACAGGAAAAATACAAGAATAAGCTATACAGTACTTGATATGATAGTGCACATTTGCAATGTATGATGCTAACCATATTGGTCTTACCGTAGAAAACTATGACGTTTTCTATGAAAATAAAGTTATTCTCAAACATGAACGCTGTTGTTTTTTTACCATCAGAGCAACCGAACTTTATGTGAGAGAAGAGTGTGAATGAGAAAAAAGTAAAAAAGTAAATTTCAGCTTTATTAAAGTCCTAGGAAGTTGAGATAAAATAGAATATAATAGTAATTAGGTAGAAGGATTATCGTGAAGTATATAAGTGACATTTCAGGGAGAAGTGGCTAGAAGGACTGGAACCTGTTGAATATGGTAACCTGTAGGATGTCTGGCGAACTTGTTTATGGCCCATGGGATAGCATCTTCAAAGAAACTGAGCAGGCTTGTAGATGTTAGGAGCGAAAGCATTATTTTCTTACACGGTGAAACTGTACAGTCATTATTGTTTTTGTTTTCTGAAATTGTTTTTATAAAGTCAATTTTTTATACTTTCAGTATCTAAACTCATTTTTAATTCTCGAGCTGCCAAAATAATGCATGTTGCTGTGCTACAGATCGGAGCGATTCACATTTGTGACCACTACCAAATCTGCTGATCAGCATGCGCCACCCTCCCTCCTTTTTTGACATTAAGCTCTGAGACCTTTTACAATGACTGCAGTTGTAATATTGGATTGCTTTGACTCCGTCCCAATCATACAGTATACTGCACATTAACAGCTTTCATGACAAGTGCTTTCCATTAGGTCACATGGCACAATAATACCAGAGGACATCGTTAGCAGTATTATCATCATTCTAGTGAACAAGTGGGTTACTACAAAAGACTAAGAAATCAGGTTTCCCTTAAGAGTTATGAAGTATGAAAATAGCTAATATTAGAGCAACTAAGTTGTAGTCTATTTAGCAGAGTAAAAAGTGTAGTGGAACAATTAGTGATAAAATTATGTATAATGATCCTTAAGAAAACAGCCGGTTAACAGAGCTAGTTATGCTAAATTTTCATGACCGATTTTATATGGTGCGCATTAGACATTGCAAAGTAACCCTTGTAGATTCCACAAAGACGACTATGCAGTCACTTTATCTAATTCTTTCTGCACAACATTCTTGAAGTACCCTAGGTCATCAGATTGGAATGTATAAGCTACTTTTAGGTCATCTGCAAAGATGAATGGTTTCCCATGAGAGAAGCAAGCGCATATATCTCTGATATATAGTGTAAATAGGAGGGGTCCAGTGACACTACCTTGTACTACACAAGAGGTGATTGGGCTAGGTTTGGAAGTTACAGACACGAGGTTAACTATTCGGGACCTGTTGCTGAGGAATGATTTAAGCCATCCTAATAATGGGTCACGTATTCGTTCTTATTGTGAAAATATAACTATCTAATCCATTTGGATGTTACTTGCTCAATTCTCCAGCACTTAGTGAACTCAATGATCGGGGAGGCTTCATATGCTCTTGGAAGTGTGTGGGCAGTTGTAACTTCCCGACTGCCCACACCATGGAAGTTGGTTGATTTTTCGGGTACCTGAAGCAGAAAGACGGTTAGTGTTGCGTGACCGAAGAACCCAAGGGACAACTGCTTGAGGCCGACCAGTCACACACGGCCTGTATGAAATCGCCTTTTTGTTTGGTTCCGTATTAGTAAACTTACCACAGCTTACGAACCACCGTAGGGTAAGTCGGGATGTACAATTGTTGGGGTCGACGTTTTCTAGTCCCCTCTCTCCAGAGTGAAGAGAAAGCATAGGTGACGTGCTGGTCATCTGAGAGAAACACCTCACTGCTGTTGCATCCCTGCTCCCCTGCAGTACGACTTTGCCTACAGATCCCCAGAATAGTGTAAAAAACAAAAATTCTTACACTATGCCGGTAACTGCTTTTAGTCTAATCGCTATCCTAACAATCTTTCTGTTATGGTAGGACTTATACGAACAATAATCACTGCCAGTGCTGCTTGTTGGGTCATTCCGACGTGCAATTCTGACCACCACGTCAAAGAAGCAGCTATCGGTAGGGACTTTGTGAACTCAAGCCACACAACTTAACTACAGTCGTCTATGAACATTATCTACAAGGTGAAGCCAAATGGTACATAGGGTGTCAGGCTTCGGCACTTGTGTATGGTGGAGGCGTCGGAAATTCGTCAATACGACCCCGAACTCTGTATATACGGAAAAAGTTTGTCCAGCCTCTTATTCTACCATGCTCTTAACCTCTTCATTAGTCGTTGCCTATAATTTTTTTTTAATTTTTTAACTTTACTTCTAGTTTGCTTTTCCTATAATAATTAGTTCACTATTGTACCACTCCCTTCTGTTCCTTTTGTACATTTTCACACTCTCTTCACACTTGTTAAGTGAACACTAAACTACATTTATTCTCACTCAATAACAATTTTAACCTTATCAAATTCTTAACCATTTCTTCCTTTGTGCAGCTGTGTACTACGTAATTTACAACTTTAATTTTTAATTGTAAAGCCACTTCTGAGTAATTACATCATTTGGTTGTTTGTTTTGTTACACTTATTCGCAGCAGATATTTCATACGCCATGCTAAGAGCCACGCTTATTATCGTGTAAAGAGGTGGTGACACTATCCGGTCGTTGTCCAGGAAAAAGTAGTAGGTGGAGTGTAACTCAAATCCAACAACCGTTGGTGGAGAACCGAGCTCTTAAGTCAATGAACTACACTTTCACGAGTCATTTCGCTGAAGATTACGAAAATGCCCACAACAGCTACTCTAATCCTGTTGTATCATAACGTCTTACAAATTAAACACAGGACATAACTTAGTTATGCAAAAACGAGTCTGCATTGATTTAATGATCTGAGTAAGAAGAAAATAAACGAGAACACTATGCGACATGGTTACAGAAAGGTAACAGCGAATCTTTAAAGATTGTGATAATTGGATATCTTGTCGACAATGACTATCCCGTCTCAACAAACTCCGTCTATCAATCAATGTGATAAACAAAAATTTGATAGCAACCTGTCAAAGGTCAATAGACTTTAACCCTCTTTTCACTGGTGAAGTTCTAGTCGTTTGGATAGAGAAACTGGAGGTCTGCATATTTAAAAAACAAAAAAGGACAATTAAACCATTTCTACTACAATCGTGATGACTGTGTTGTTTTCTACCAATTTGATTTTGTCTTTCCAAGTCTTCTATTTCCTTCGGACTCCTATAAAATAGCACGTTTTATCTGGTTTCCAAATACCTCCAGGATAGAGCTCACTTAGCAAATCGTTCCTTTTATTAGGTAAATATAAAACCCTATCTAAAATTCTCTTCAATATATTCGTTACTGACTGACTGGTTTCAACATACAACTTTGAACAGAAGATAAACAATCAGACATTAGAAAATATAACAAGAATTGCAAACAGAGGGACTAATTCAATGTAGTTTGTTTACTTATCAATCTTATATCTCCCAATGTAATTTCAAAAGTATATATATCCGTGTATGTACAGTATTCAGCTGACGAGTTCTACTGAAATTTGATGAATTCATCGAATCCTGCTTTATTAACCTTTATTGCTTGTTTTAAATATATTTACTTTTCAATTAGATCCCTATCTCAGACTCTACTCTAATTTATTACGTAGAACATTTTTAATACAATACAAGACATTTTATCAATTTAGTGATGGTTTGTTTGTTAACAGCAATTAGTCAATACCAACATGTTAGCGAGGTGATAACTAACCACGCACAAAATGAATACAAATAACTGAGGGGTAGAAATGATTGCAACAAGTGTACTGTATAATTCATAATTTCGGAAAAATGAAGAGTAATTAAGGAATAAAGGAGTTTTCGAGTTGATTACGTGGTAAGCGATTAAACAAGAAGTAGTCAGAAATATAACAGTTTGGACAACGATATATGCATATATATATAGCTTTTACTGTCAGGATTTAAACCTGGGGTCCACTGAGTGAAAACCAAGTACTCAAAACACTCAGTTACATTCCTCTTGGAAAGATATACATATATATGCATATATAGGTTGAAGACTGGCAGAAACACAGAACTTTCTGTGTGCTTTGGTGTAGTGGAAACAATTAATGGACAGTATTTATACTAAGAATTATGATTACTAGATAAATGTTGATATACAAGAGAGAATCTTGGCGGTTATTTGTCCAAATTCTATTCCTGGCTGATGTATCTTCTTAATCCCATCGAGTTTACTAACTAACCGATTATAAACTTCTAAAAGAGAGAAGGTTGGATGTGAGACTATCAGCACCATCCAGTGAAAAAACAATACCAAACACTACTGGATGTTTAAAGCTTATAGTCGTATGCTCAACTCAGAACTCAAAGAACTAAGTCAAAACTACATTCTTTAATTTGTGATGTTTCTAATATATGACAATATTCCGTGCTATTTATAAAGGAGAAACAAATAAATCAGTTGGGAGAGACTTCAGGCAATGACCCAAATATCTATCAAGGTACTCAACGCTAGGAAAATAAAGATAAAACATGCAGTTCTAATAGTTCATTAAAAAAAGGAGTAAGTGCTTACAGGTCTTTAGCTTGTCACATATAAATTTCTGATGCATATCCATAATTATTACTATTTATTTCATCAGCTGGAACAGAAAGAAAACACGCGTCAGTATATATTTAATAACCACAACATTGGTAGTAATCAATAGTTTCTTTTAACATCGACTGAAGTATCGTACTGTAGAGAGCTGTAATTCAGTTGCACCTAAGATTTTTCAAAATACTGTTGCTGCTGCTGATGGATTCAACATAGAACTTGGCACCGAAGTGCAGCAGTTCGAGTTGCCACGTTCCATATAGCACACAAAGGTAGACAGGAAAATGAGAGAAGAGAATCAATAGAGCTTTTGACAGGTATAAGAGTGAAACAGAATGGGTAATGGTAGAAAGGAATATGAAGGTTAAAGAGACTGAATACATCTGCGTAAGCCATTGACAACGATTTTCAGCCATGTTACCTAGTGTCTCCAGCCATTGATTCTTAGAGTCCCGAGGGCCCCAACCCGGAAGTCTGCATCTCCCTACCTGACTCAGTTTAACTGTCAGGGATTTCATGGATTGATGAGGCCATGTTTTTGTTTGGCCACCACTTACTCTTTTCCAACCTGCACCTTAATCAGCTAGTAATGCCCGTCGGGGGAGACGATGGCTAGGCATGCGCAGCACGTGACCTAACCATCTCAATC
Source organism: Trichobilharzia szidati (assembly GCA_944472155.2). NCBI lineage: Eukaryota > Metazoa > Platyhelminthes > Trematoda > Strigeidida > Schistosomatidae > Trichobilharzia > Trichobilharzia szidati. The sequence goes on from OX235271.1 coordinate 194,260,003, forward strand.
TATGTAACTTCATAGCCTCTTCGATTGATTTTCCCTCTTTGCCCAACACTCTACGCCTAACGTCAACATTACTTACCTTATTATACCACCTAACGCGAGAATTTCAAAATACTGTGATTACCGCACAGGGCTTCTAAATGCATAGATGAGGATGTTTCAAGTTTCTCCACCTAACTTTATTTAAACAAAAAATAGATACAACTTTTGCACCAAGACATGCGCCACATGAAAACAATGAGACATAATATATTGATAAGAAGCAGAGTGATTGAGGAACATCATAAAAACAGGCAAGCACACTTATTAAGAGTATTTAAGAAACGTCCATCAATAAGAGAGGAATTTGCAACAGTTTGCCAATGATTGTGGTTCTCGGCCAAATACCACCCAGGGAGTTATGATACATCAACGCATAACTATCTAATACAACTGTCTTTTATCCCACGTCATTGGCTAGTCATCTACCCCCCCTCCCAACTGTTTCCACGACTGGAAACCTCTATTCCGGGCAAATAAAATGTTTCGAGCCACTGATTCTGATTTTTCCATTGTGGATAAGATTTTATTTTGATAAATCACACAGTGTTGTACGGCAATATTAACTGATATTACTGTACAACACTGTGTGATTTATCAAAATAAAATCTTATCCATAATGGAGTTATGCTCTACAACAATCACAGTGCACAAGTTTTATCCTTACATCAATGATTCTGATTATCTTCCAAATTACCACCCAGGGAGCTATGATACATCAAAACATAACTATCCAATGCAACCACCCTTTATCCCACGTCACTGGCTAATCACCCACCCTCCTCCCAACTGTTTCCACTCGGTTCAAGGACTAGCAATTACCAAACAGTGTGGGTGTCACATAGAAGATACTTGTAGTATATGTTCAAGGCATATTAGTAAGTTTCCTGAGACATAATCTACTGAAAAACGATCTCCACATAGTCGTCGCACATTATCATTGGCGAAGTATCCGATAATATGTCCCACCCGGGTTTCTTGAGTAGACCGAAGGGGCTTGGTTTGGATAATTATCAATGTGATCGCTTTAAAAAGTGCCTGGTATGAAGGTATGGGAATTACTGTTAATCATAACTTGAAAACAGCTTCAGTCAAGGCTTTAAGAATACCATGAGCAATTCAAAAGGCTTTTAAACGCTTATATGAGTTTATGCTTTAGGCAATTTCCTCAACAGTAAATAAACTCGCAAGGCATAAATAACATTAATCGGAACACGATATAGAATTTTAAAAGTTTTGTTCACATCATTTTTATGCTCTGTATCTAAAATATGCACCAAATCAGAGCTGGGGATAGACCACGTTTGTCCCTTGCTTGGTCAGAAAAGGTGATGTTCAGATGATGTAGATAAACTTAGAAATTATATGTCTTATATTAATTTTTCAAACGTAGACTGAGTTGATCCTCACTCACTGCCCATCCAAATATATGTGAGTTTTCATACATTTAAGCGGAGTGACTGCATATAATGTGAGGGAAATTCATGTATCTTTGCTTAATGTTTATTCTAACATTGTTTAAATAGGGAATTTTGTCAAACTGTTTTCCGAAGGTGAAGGCCGTTCCAAGGCCGGATAAGAGCGGGTAAGCTCAGAGTGGTATATAAGCTTTGCATATGAGTTCCAAAAACACACTTAACTTCACAAGGGTTCTTGAACGCGTAACAAAGTTTTTCAACATGCAGTAATGTTATGCCGTCTGACTTACTTCCTGCAGCTAAAGATGTCGTATCACAAAGGTGACATCGTTACATTCATAAATAACCACATGGGGGTTCAACCTCTGTGCGTTAGCTTTCCTGGCTTGCCATTGTAAGGCGTTCGACCAAATGACATTCGTATAATAAGAGATAGTATGATCTTGTAATCAGGTTTAATCTTTGCGATAAGTATCTCAATGGAGATCCAGTTTGGCCAGATGGAGCCGGGATCACTTCATCGGAATAGAGGGTTCCTGTCATGCAAAAGAGTTGGGAGGGGGGTGGACGACTATCCAATGACGTGGGATAAAAGACAGTTGTATTAGATAGTTATGCGTTGATGTATCATAACTCCCTGGGTGGTATTTGGCCGAGAACCACAATCATTGGCAAACTGTTGCAAATTCCTCTCTTATTGATGGACGTTTCTTAAATACTCTTAATAAGTGTGCTTGCCTGTTTTTATGATGTTCCTCAATCACTCTGCTTCTTATCAATATATTATGTCTCATTGTTTTCATGTGGCGCATGTCTTGGTGCAAAAGTTGTATCTATTTTTTGTTTAAATAAAGTTAGGTGGAGAAACTTGAAACATCCTCATCTATGCATTTAGAAGCCCTGTGCGGTAATCACAGTATTTTGAAATTCTCGCGTTAGGTGGTATAATAAGGTAAGTAATGTTGACGTTAGGCGTAGAGTGTTGGGCAAAGAGGGAAAATCAATCGAAGAGGCTATGAAGTTACATAGATTGAGATGGTTAGGTCACGTGCTGCGCATGCCTAGCCATCGTCTCCCCCGACGGGCATTACTAGCTGATTAAGGTGCAGGTTGGAAAAGAGTAAGTGGTGGCCAAACAAAAACATGGCCTCATCAATCCATGAAATCCCTGACAGTTAAACTGAGTCAGGTAGGGAGATGCAGACTTCCGGGTTGGGGCCCTCGGGACTCTAAGAATCAATGGCTGGAGACACTAGGTAACATGGCTGAAAATCGTTGTCAATGGCTTACGCAGATGTATTCAGTCTCTTTAACCTTCATATTCCTTTCTACCATTACCCATTCTGTTTCACTCTTATACCTGTCAAAAGCTCTATTGATTCTCTTCTCTCATTTTCCTGTCTACCTTTGTGTGCTATATGGAACGTGGCAACTCGAACTGCTGCACTTCGGTGCCAAGTTCTATGTTGAATCCATCAGCAGCAGCAACAGTATTTTGAAAAATCTTAGGTGCAACTGAATTACAGCTCTCTACAGTACGATACTTCAGTCGATGTTAAAAGAAACTATTGATTACTACCAATGTTGTGGTTATTAAATATATACTGACGCGTGTTTTCTTTCTGTTCCAGCTGATGAAATAAATAGTAATAATTATGGATATGCATCAGAAATTTATATGTGACAAGCTAAAGACCTGTAAGCACTTACTCCTTTTTTTAATGAACTATTAGAACTGCATGTTTTATCTTTATTTTCCTAGCGTTGAGTACCTTGATAGATATTTGGGTCATTGCCTGAAGTCTCTCCCAACTGATTTATTTGTTTCTCCTTTATAAATAGCATGGAATATTGTCATATATTAGAAACATCACAAATTAAAGAATGTAGTTTTGACTTAGTTCTTTGAGTTCTGAGTTGAGCATACGACTATAAGCTTTAAACATCCAGTAGTGTTTGGTATTGTTTTTTCACTGGATGGTGCTGATAGTCTCACATCCAACCTTCTCTCTTTTAGAAGTTTATAATCGGTTAGTTAGTAAACTCGATGGGATTAAGAAGATACATCAGCCAGGAATAGAATTTGGACAAATAACCGCCAAGATTCTCTCTTGTATATCAACATTTATCTAGTAATCATAATTCTTAGTATAAATACTGTCCATTAATTGTTTCCACTACACCAAAGCACACAGAAAGTTCTGTGTTTCTGCCAGTCTTCAACCTATATATGCATATATATGTATATCTTTCCAAGAGGAATGTAACTGAGTGTTTTGAGTACTTGGTTTTCACTCAGTGGACCCCAGGTTTAAATCCTGACAGTAAAAGCTATATATATATATATATATATATATATGTATATATATACTTATCAATCTTATATCTCCCAATGTAATTTCAAAAGTATATATATCCGTGTATGTAGAGTATTCAGCTGACGAGTTCTACCGAAATTTGATGAATTCATCGAGTCCTGCTTTATTAACCTTTATTGCTTGTTTTAAATTCGTATCGGGAAGTAAATATATTTCTTTACTCAATACTTTTTTACCTTATACTTTACTTTACTTCGGCTATCTCCTACGGGAGGATGAGCCGGCTTCATGAACATCTCGAATCGTTTGTAAGAGAGTTCATGAAGTTTCATGGGAATTTGGTACGAGTGATGTCCCCAGAATCGCTCGGCCTTTTGTTTGAGAGTGCCGCTCTAGCCTTTACACAACCAAGTGTGACCTACAAGGCAGTAGGAGTGGAGTAGGGAGTCCACTATCCATTGGCAGCCGGTGACCGGAGTTCGGTTCATACGCCTTTTTGAATGGGGCCAGACATCCAGGACATCCAACAAGCCCTTTGTCCATACGTCTATGATTACATAGCTTGAGAATTCATCACTGAAAAGAGTCACACTACTCTGATTATCTTTTGTTTTATTCGAGTAATACAGTCTGTACACTAATTAAAATGTCTATAATTTTGAAGGCAATGAAAAGATGAGCTCATTTATTGTGGTTGTCATCATTTATGAGTTATGTCTCGCCTAAGGATTTTGAAATATTAGTCTCCAGTGTTCCGTACAAATTATCTCAGTGATAAATGGTTAAGTACTTTAAGTTAAGTCATAATCTATGATAAGCTAGAAAACCATGAAGCACGGGTATGACTGTTTCGTCTCAGTTTGGAGCTACTCATCAGTACACACTTATGCACTCTACTGGAGATGATCAAACCCAGGACACTCATGTATTAGTGGGACAGAACGGTTGAGCATTCAAAGTTTGAGACAAAATCCAAAGTCTTGTGAATTTTGACTTCTGCCAATTTGTGATTTATAGCGCAACAATGCTGATACAACTTCCCAAATAGGTGCGAAGTTGACTTCCGGGTTGGGGCCCTCGGGACTCTAAGAATCAATGTCTGGAGACACTAGGTGACATGGCTCAAAATCGTTGTCAATGGCTTACGCAGATGTATTCAGTCTCTGTAATCTTTCATATTCCTTTCTACCATTACTCATTCTGTTTCACTCTTATACCTGTCAAAAACTCTATTGATTCTCTTCACTCATTTTCTTGTCTACCTTTGTGTGCTCTTTGGAACATGGCAACTCGAACTGCTGCACTTCGGTGCCAAGTTCTATGTTGAATCCAGACAGACAGCGCAACAATGACCCAGTGTCATCGTTGAATACTTGTTTTCACTACCGAACTGTTGAACCTGACTGGTCACAACTACTCCCTAAAATTCTAGGCAACTACATTGCGTAGGTATTCACTATTGAGCAGAACTAGTACTCTTTGATTTTCAATGGTTCTCTAACTGATACCAATCCAAAATGCCCGGCAAACCTACCTACCTACACTTCAAATACTCAAATATATTTTTTGGCTCATAACACCAAAATTTCTTGGTTACAGGATTTCATCATGAGCTGACATTGGTTAGAGTACTGGGCAGCTGTTTCGTCAGTCTAGTTTGGGAGTCTTCATCAGTACGCGCCCACCAGGGTCCGAACCCAGGGCCTTCTGGCTACCACTTGAGCTCGTAGACCATTAAGCTACTGGGATCCGATCCAATGGCCAGTGGATGAATTCTAACTTCTGTGTCAATTCACGACATAGCGCGACAGCTAGCCAATGTCTTCGGCGAGTATTTGTCTCAATATTTCTATTGAGATTATCGTTTGCTGTCTAACAATGTTGTAGTGTCATATACTGATGGATTTTTATAGCTTTAGTGGTATAATGTTTTACTTTTTCAATTATCAAATAACACTATACTTCTTTTTCTCTTCGAAAATCTAGCTGGTTGGGACTTCGTCAAATATTATGAAAATTCATCCAGTCTAATATCAGGTTACTCAGAACCAATCATTTTAGCAGCTCAACAATATTTAGAATTTCATATTACAAAATTAGAAGTCTCTGTTATCCTGCTAGTACCTTATGTGGATTATATGAATAAAAAATTGAATCTTTTAAGTGTATACAATGTAATTGGAATTGTTGAAAAGAATCGTACAGCCTTTTTGAATAGTCTCAAGTCTGAGTATGGATCAGCGTTAAGTTGTCATGTTGATGATAAAGAAAGGACAAATTTCAGGTATGCGAAGTTGTAATATGTGTTTATTGTTGTAAATAATACTGTTGTATTTTATTGACTTTAGCAGTCGACTTTAAGCTTGTAGACCTCGAGTTCGAACCCTGCTCTGCCTATTCCAACCTGAGTGACTGAGTATTATCCATTATCGACTGTCACACAACAAGGACTGGACTACATTGACTTCTGGCTTAGAAATGAAACTAACTAATTGGAACTAAGTCTAATGCAAAATACCTCGGTCTAGTTCTATCTTCCAACCTTACTTGGACATGTCATATCCTAATGATTTCTAAGAAAGTGTTCTGTCTTACCTACTACATTAAGAAACTTAGACAATCTGGAATCACCCAACCTCTACTTTCACAATTTGTCAACTCTTGTATCTTACCTATTCTACTTTACTGCTCCCCGTTAGTTTTTCCTGGTCTACTGAAAAAGGACTATACCATCCTGAGAAGGATGTTGAAGGTAGTCAGTAGGACTAGTGGTGTAAAACTCAGTCAGCTCGTCACTACATTAGTTGATAGGCATCTGAATACATGCGAAAAATGGTCTAAAACCATACTCTCTGACCCCCAACATCCCCTCTATTCCCAACTCTCGCCTTGTATCTCATCAAGTAAAGCCAGAAATCAGTATAAAATAATCTATGCTCGTACAACCAAGTACAGGAACTCAACGATACCATACTTGGCCCGTGTTGTAAACGACAGAGACAATGTTAAGCGCGAAACCTATGACTTTCTTTGTTGTTAATAGCATAATTTTAGGCTCTTTTATTTCTCTCTTATTTTGTATTCTATGGTGAACACCTTCTTAAACATACTTAGCTACCTAAAATACTAACATTGGCTTCCTTTTTTGTACTTTACTATATTCCTTCTATTGTGTATCCACTGGTTCCGACTCTATTAGCACTATGAGTATTACAAAATTGTCCTGACATTAACCATCATGTTATTATTAGTTTTGTGGTTGTTTTTTCTTATTTTCCATACTTTTCGGCAATATTAAACTGACAAACAAACAGTGCATTAGACCTGACAATAAAAAACAAAACAACAACCCTGAAATGTTATTTTATGATTGTTTAGAGTTGTTTCAATCAAATTAACTGACCATCTTGGCGATAAACATTCTTAAATATCATTTCATAACTTCTTGTATGACTATAGCTTTACTGTCACCATGCATAATCATATCATAGCTTCCACTACCCAATACTGAGTTATTATTATATGATGTTTATTATCCTTTCTACTTCTTGGTACTTTTTCGCATTTATAATTATTTTAGTTTTTCCTGTTTTTTTTGTTTTTTGTTGTTGTTGGTGTCTTTAGATTTATTCTTTTTTTTTGTTTGTTTAATACTCCTTTTAAATGTTTGTAAAATTAGATGCAAATATTGTAGATATGTGCTGAGAATTCCACACTGTACAACTAGTACTGTCTCTGGAATAATGCAAATTATTATTATTATTAAATAGGGAGTGAATTGGAAGAGCGTGTTGACCACTTCACGTATTTGGGAAGTTGCATCAGCCAGTCCCAACAGTTTGATCGCTGACAGTATCACAGCATGGATACAGAAGGCTTGTTTCGCATATGTCAACTTACATCACCTCTGACTTAGTACACGTGATATTCGGCTACCCATCAAAGGATGTGTATACTGCTTAACGGTTAGCTCCGTCCTCCTTTATGGCCAGCTGTGAGAGATGTCCAACGAAAATGGAAGATATGAAAAGATCAGCTGTCTCTGATAAAAGGTGTTTGCATTTTATCTCCCATGTTAGGTGGTATAATAGGATAAGCAATATTGAGGTTAGGCTTCGACTGTTAGAATAGGGAATTCAATCGATGAAGTTGTCAAGTTGTATCAATCGAGATGGTTAGGATATGTGTTACTCATTCCGACTCACTGCCTTCATGGACTTTGGCCAATGTTGACTGACATAGGATCGGGTGGACAAACCAAAACCGACATGGCTTCATCAGTCATTGAAATCCATTATAGTTAGTTCAAGCCACGTAGGCAAGTGTAGGCGTCCTGGTTGGGGTCCTTGGGATCTTGATTGCCTTCAGGACTTCTGTTCTCGTCGGGTGGTTGATGTTTACTGGTAATTCTGCTTCCGTTTTTGGGATTGTTGGGTGCGTTGCAGGTGGCGGTCGGTTTAATAGTCTTTTGAAGTGTTCAGTCCAGTGTTTCCTTTGCTCCACTTCTCTGGTGACTGACTTTCAGTCGGCATCTTTCACTGGCTCAATTTGTGACGAACTCTTGCCCGAAAGGCACCTAGTTGTTTGGTAGAGTGTTACAAGGTCTCCTTCGCCTGCTGCTTGTTCTGCTTCACTTGCCATGACTTCATAATATTTTCTTTTGTCTTCCCTGGGACTCTTCTTTACTCTTTTGTCCAGTGTCTTGTAGCTTGCATTTAACTCCTGTTTTTGTTGCTCGTCGGTGCACTGGAGAATCTTTTGTTTCACCACCTTTCTCTCTTCTGTTAGTCTCCAAGTGTCCATAGTGAGCCACTGTTTGTCCTGTCTCTTCTTTCTGCCTAGAACTTGCATGCAGGTTTGACTCCACACTGTTTTCAAGTTGTCCCAGTGCTTTTCGACTGTGACCTCTTCGCCAGTGTTGATTTGTGTCGGCTTTTTCCCTTATGCTTGCAGTGAAGATGTCCTTTGTATCCTGGTCCTTCAGTCTTTGAGTATTGAACTTGGCTTGTGGTCTATCTGTTGCTCCTGTTTCTCTGAAAGCTTTTAATTTGATTTGGATTGTCCCTTGTACGAGGTAGTGGTCTGAGCCAACGTCTGCTCCTCTTCTTACTTTTGTGTCTAGTAGGCTGCGCCTCCACTTCCTTGAGATTGAGATGAAGTCAATTTGATTTTTGGTTCGCCCATCTGGTGACACCCATGTAGCCTTGTGGATATCCTTGTGTTTGTATACGCTACCACCAATCACTAGTTCATTGAAGGCGCAGAAGTCGGCGAAGAGTTCTCCGTTTTCATTCATTTCTCCGAGAGCTTCTCTACCCATGATGAGTTCCCTTCCTGTGTTGTCTGGACCCAGTTTGGCGTTCATGTCTCCCATTAGTATTTTAATGTCACCAGCTGGAGTATTGTCCATTGTTGCCTGTAGTTGTCTGTAGAATTCTTCTTTCTTTTCGAGGTCTGCGTTGTTGGTCGGTGCATAGCATTGTATAATTGACACTTTCCTTCCTTTGGAGTTGAATCTGGCGGTCATTATCCTGGGCGAGATCGCCTCCCATTGCATCAGGGCCTTCGTTGCCGTTAGTGACATCATGATAGCCACGCCCTCGGTGTGCGTGTGGTTGTCTTCTGAGTGACCAGAGTAGATCACTGACTCTCCCGTTGACAATTCGGTGAGTCCATTCCCGTTCCATCTGCTTTCACATATCCCCAGTACTTGAATCCCGTATCTTTTCATCTCGTTTGCAATCTGGGCAGCTTTGCCAATCTCGTACATGGTGCGGACGTTCCATGTCCCCACAAAGACTTTTTCTTTTGGCGCAAGAAGATTCATCGTACTGAAGTTTCTGTAGCAGCTTTGTTTACAGGGTGGGTTTGCTAGCCTCACGCCTGATTTTAGCAAAATGGTTTCACCAATGTATATGGTGACACTATTTCAGTTAACTTGTAATTTTAAGTATTAACATTATTTTACACTTATTGTACATTTCTGACTTTATTGTCACTGCTAATACCAAAGCAGCTGTTATTATCAACTTTGGTCACCTATACCTTGAAATGTATTTTTTTTCTGTTTTTGATGTTGTTGAGTAAAATTAGATGCAATAAAGTCCTAATTGCTGAGAATTACACACTCTGTTATAAGTACTGTCTTGGAATAGAGCGAATTATTATTATTATTCGAGCAGTAGTCTATTATGATATATGATGCAATTTCTCAGAAGTGGTTGTCATTGGTTAAATGAGAAGAAGTAAGGTAGTTGGAGTGGTTTATATGACAAATTGTGTGTGTGTGAAGGTGAAAAATAAACGCATCTCAGCATGGTTATCAAAAATAAAATGCAAGACAATTATTAGTTAACTCAATTGTCAAGCAGCTGGTGAACTCACACCATGCAGTTCCACAAAAGTCGTCTTTCAAAATTATCTATAAGTTAAGGTTGAGTGGTGTACAACTAATGGGTGTTATGTCACACATAAACACACACCTATCACTCAATTTCTTCGCTGAATAAACAGATCAAAGGACAATTTGAGTAATGCAAGAATAACAAATGTATCAGGTTGGTAATGTGAGGTCATTTGTTGATTTATTTTCCCATTTGTATGTCACACACTCTACCCCTCGTGTTATTTTAGTTTCGCAACCTATCAGACTAACATTGAACTTTGTTTCTTTTCAAAATTTTGAACTTCGCCGCTGTTTTTTATCAAGAATATTCACTTACTTACTCCATAAATAGTCAATTGTTTTAAGAATTAATTATATTATTATTATTTTTATTCACTTGGGTTCAGAGCGGAACACAGGGCTTTAGCGGCACATTACCAATTCAGTTTTCTCTCTGCAGTCTTTTCTTTTTACTCTGATTGAATACTAGTCAGTAACTAGTGTCATTTCCTTGGTTTGGTGCGGAGTGAATTCTGACAGTCAGGTTGCAATGTGGCTCACCATCACGGTGCACTTTGAATTGTTGATGTTAGATGGTTGGAGATAATCGGCAGGATGCCTTGGACCGATAATTCGTGGTAGTTGGCAAGGCGTATCTGCAACCTCAAAGGAACCTTCTGAGGTTGTAAGCCACGTCACCCAGTGAGTACTGAAGTCATAAACGTTACCACTGAGCTGGCTATTCGGGCTCACGATTGACCTCCTGTAGGATTGATTGTATTGGGTGCTTTGATTGAACTCTGGTTAGTAACTAGGGTAATGTGTCTAGTCGTTTATAACTGGCTTCACAATTGCCCGTAAGCTTTCATTCCCTCCTTTCTACATACTCTCAGCCATTTCCCCTTTGAACCCACGCCTAACTCACGTCGCTTGCCATTCAGGTCCCACTTTAGGGGCTATCGTGTGATATCACTCAACGACCTCCTTAGAGTGTATCCAACCAATCTGTATTTCCTTCTTCATATTTGTTGGGCGGTTAGTTCCTGGTTCGTTCGTGCGTCATAATAGTATGTTTAACCTCTGTTTTATAACTGATATGTTTTGGTATTGCTTAAGTTGTAAGTAGTTGAGAAGGATCCACGAAATAATAATCTGAAAAATGAGCACATTTCATACATTTAATTCCCTTGATAAGTATAAAATAATACCATCATCATTCTATTTCACAAGTTCTCATCAGCTGCAAACTACCTGAAATTACACAGTGGTTGTAATTAGTGACAATAACATACTTCAGTGTTTAAATAGCCGTAAAGAAAACATTATAAAATTATTATTATTGTATCCTTTAATTCCTAAAAGAACATAGGGCTTCAGCCGTGCGTCTCCATTGAGTTCGGTTCTCTGCTAGCGTCTTCACCTGGCTGCATGTCTGCCCACACGTTTTCATCTCCTCTTCACATGACCTCCTCCAAGTCACCCTTGCACTGACGACCAATTCACCGCTTCCCTTTCAGGTTCCACTCGAGCAATGGCTTGTCTAGTGATGTCACTTGATGGTTTCCTCAGAGTATGGCCAATCCATCTCCATTTCTTCCTGCCTATTTGTTTCACAATCGGTTCCTGCTGGGTTGGTTCGCTCCCAAAGATCTCTATTGCTGATCTTTTCTGGGCGGCCATCTGATCTTGAGTATTGAGCGAAGACAACTGTTAATGAAGGTTTGTAGTTCGTTTGATATGCTCTTTATGACGCGCAGTGCTAGTCTCTGATCCGTATAGTGAGTAGCACTGACTTCATATTGGAGTTGAAAATCCGGATCTTATTCTCATTTTGATGCTGAGTGCTGTTGACCTCCACACAGACTTGAGAGTAGTGAAAGCTTGTCTTGCTTTTCCGCTTCTTGCTTTGATATCCTCGTCAGTTCCGTCTACCTGTAGTTGAAACGATGCTTCCCAGCTAGGTAGGTAAAAGAGGTTGTTTCTTTCAGGTTCCTTCCATTTATGCTGATCGTTGTCTGTTGTTGTTGTTCTTGTCCAGGAATCTTCATCACCTCTGTCTTCTCTATGTTCACCTGAAGTCCTATCTTTGATGCTTCTTCTGCTAACTTGTTGCTTTTCGCTTGCATATCTTCCAGTTTGTGGGAAATCAGATATATATCATCGGCGAAGTCCAGATCCTCCAAGTATTTTGTGTGAGTTCATTTTATGCCTGTTTCCTCATTGCCCACTGTTTGTCGCATTATCCAGTCTACTGCAATCAAGAAAATCATTGGCGATAGTAGGCAGCGTTGTCTTACTCCTGTCCTCACTTCGAAGGGTTCCGTAAGTTTCCCGTTGTGGATTACTTGGCATGCAGCATTGTCGTACAGCTGTTGGATGAGATGTATAATTGTCGGTGGCACCCCGTAGTAGCGAAGTAGTTTCCAAATCACCTCTCGGTCGACGCTGTCAAAGGCCTTTTCAAAGTCGATGAAGTTGAGTGAGATAGAGAGGTGACTGCCATTCCAAGCTTTGTTCAATGATGATCCGTAATGTGGCGATCTGATCAATGCATGACTTGTTTCTCCTGAATCCAGCCTGTTCCGGTCGAATTTTTTCATCCAGGTTGGCATGTTTGATTTTCTCCAGGATGATGCGGCTTAGTATTTTGCTTGGGATGGACAGGAGCATAAAATTAACGCATCCGAAATATCGGCATTGCAACTGGCTTTAGTTGTAAAAGATAAGCTCCTCCGTCTGGCTGCCTCCATATGCATCTATCAGCTCACCTGCTCTTGTGGAGCAAGGTACATTGGCCGTCGTAAGAGGACGCTTTCCACACAGATACGAGAACGTATTCCAGCATGGTTTTACAAGGGTGAAAGGAAGTGTGTGCGAAGCTCTATTCTAGAACACCTGATCGATTTCTGTCACTCTGCCAACCCTGACCATGATATTAAAGTCATCATCTGCCGAATCCATGCTAACTTGCCACCTTTTCTTCGTTACAAACTTCTAAAGACAGCGGAGACCTTGGCAATTCATGATTTTAAGCCAACCAGACCTTTGTGTACAAAAAAAGTATGTACAATCTCTACTTCTGTCTTGGCCGTAGAGGGATAGATATTTATTTATTTATGTTTATTTAGTTATTTTATATACCTTTCCCTCACTACTACGATTATTATTATTATTATTACTATTGTCACTCTGAATTGTCTCCGCTTGTCCCAATTATCATTCTAAATCCAAAATGTTTCCTTATAACACTGAATTCTATCTTATAAAATTTCACACCATGTTGTGTAACATTTTTTATATTCGCCTACTAATCCTATAATTATGCACCCCTTTCCAACATCTATACACCTTATGAATTATTCTGTATATGACACTGATTGTTTTGCTACTTGACATTTAACTATGATTATAATCACAAATATTTTAATTGCATTTCATACTACTATTATTATTATTTCATGTATTCACACCTTTGACCTAATTCCCTCACCAGATATATTTTCTTAAAAGCAATATATATATGTATATACGATTGTACAGCTTGATAATAAATTCGTTGTTGAAAAGAGTCCCTTCGCTGAATATTGTGTTCTTAGTTTAAGTTAACATCAAATTATATGCCTTTCAAAACAGCAAAGCAGAGGGGGAGGAGATAGAAAACAGAAAAATCTAATAAACAGCGTTAACATGTAGGTTCACATAGCACTCCAAGAAGGTTATAGTTCAAACAGTTGGAAACTTGCTCACTGAGTTGAAATCACTAACATGATGGGATGACTAATCAATATAATCAAAATGCATTTATAACAAGGGAGTGATAGATTGATTACACTCTCTTTCTGTATGTGCATAAGTTTGATACGAGACGACGTTTCATTACAACACTGTTTCAACAAGTCGTAATAAATTTTCTGTCCTTTGTAGGTTTAATATTTTAAAGAATTTGGAAATCTCAACGAAATGACCCGTGTATCTACAAGGTGTGTCTGATAATTGCATTTTAAGAATATCTACTTCCTTGTTTTAGGCATAAGTTTCTTGAAATATGCTCTGAAAACTGGATAGAAGCCCTTCTTTCTGTCCTTCCAATGTTCTTGCTTTCGCAAGTGCGCGTAAATTTATAAATGCAGCTGGAGGTATTTTTCCAGTTTAGATTGGCATATAGAGCATGTAGTGCTGTGTAGCGTTACGAGCTTAGCTTCAGTAAGGCATCTTTTTATTTTTCCTCTCTTTCTCTTGTCGATCTTCTGTGATGTTGCTGCTTCTTTGATTAGGAGAAATAAACACTTTCTTCTTTTCTACCACAGTTGAATGTTTCGTTTTCTCGTCCTTTTCTTTGCTGCGAGAGGGAATTGGATGACATTTTCTAAAAAGGTGATTTATTTCTTTTTTTATTCCTTTCACGTTCCCAGTGGAACATAGGGCTTCAAGCTAGAGGCTTGCGGTTTCTGTAGCAGGAGTGTTTATTTTTGCAGGGTGGGGTTGCTAGCCTCATGCCTAACCTTCCCTCTTTACCAGTCTTAGCGAGGTAAAAAAGTGCGTCGGTGGCAGGGGCTCGAACTCCGAACCACATGAGACGTGGTCGGTGAGCATTCTACCTATGTGCCACCGACTCCCGTGATTTATCTTGAATGCCCTAACTTAATTTCATGTTTTGTTTGTTTTTCTTAATTTCAGTGTAAAATTAGGTTGTTATGACAACGATGGAATGTTTATACTTATTAATGCATCATGTGGTCTCTCATCTGGTGTGTATACGTAACCGCGTAACAGTTGGATAATGGTAAGTGTTTAAATCTGAACGGTGTACTACTTATACTACTTATTTCCCTGACAATATTATTATTAGTAGTAGTAGTAGGAGGAGGAGGGGGGTATTTACCAGCTAACGTCATTTCTGGTTATTTATCAAAGGATGTTTTTGCTGCGCTGTAATCTCCTTTGCCCTTCTTTACGGGTTTGAGACATGGATGTCATTAAAAGTGGAGGATGTATGTGAAGAGACTAGCTGTCTTTGGCTACAGATGTGTTTGTCTTCTCTATTTCTGGTGTTATGTGGTGGCATAGTAATATGGTGAGTAGTAATATTGAGTGAGGTTAGGCATCGTAGAGTATGTTGTTAGGTAAGGAAGGTAATTTAGTCGATGTGAAGGTGCAAGTGAACTAGCAGTGCACCGGACAGATGGAGGAGGAGTAGTTGATCCCGAGTGGTTGGCGAGGATAATAACAATAGTAATAATTTTCTTTAGTTTGGTTTGTAGGGGTTAGTTTTGTTTTTACGAGTTAATCATGGACTGATATCAGTTAGAGAACCATTGAAAACCAGGATGAAACAGCTGTCCAGTACTTCTAGCTGGAGTGAGTTCTAGTGAGAAATTGTGACCAGTTAGGTTCATCCAGTTGTCACGTGTGAGGATGTATGTCCCACCTACGACAATGGTTGGTGGTCGCGCTAAGTGTATCACGAATTGGTAGAAGTTAGAATTCATGAGCCATTGAATCGGGTCCCAGTGGCTGAATGGTATACGAGCTTGCCTGTCAATGATTCCCGAACTAGGATGAAACAGCTGTCCAGTACTCCGAGCTGGTTTTCAATGGTTCTCTAACTGATATCAGTCCGTGATCAACTCGTAAAAATAGTAATATTAATAATAATAATCTACTTCATTCCAAAAACATTACTTATAATACAGAATGGAATTCTCAGCATTTGTCACAATATTGCATCTGATTTACTCAAAATATAAATAAAATTAACCATACGAATTTGTTCACATATACAGTAGGAATAATGTCAAAAATGTGCAAAGTACAAAATGAGAATAATAAATATTATAATAATAATAATAACAGTGGGTTTGTTTCAAATAATATTGTCGATTCAGTTTGGAAATTTTAGCATGTTATAGAGTATTGAATCTAATGTTCTGTTGAGACAGTATGGTGAGGGGAAATACAAAATTAACAGTTATAATACAGCTTAAATGATGTTCACACTTATGAGAAAATAAACAACAACAAATTGAGAGGATTATAAA
The DNA here is from genome assembly GCA_944472155.2 of Trichobilharzia szidati. Lineage (NCBI taxonomy): Eukaryota > Metazoa > Platyhelminthes > Trematoda > Strigeidida > Schistosomatidae > Trichobilharzia > Trichobilharzia szidati. The sequence continues at coordinate 194,276,198 of OX235271.1, forward strand.
TATAAGAAGTACAATAACAGTAAAGCTTGATTAGTGATATAAGGGTGGAGAAAATGGTTTATTTAATAGTGCAAATAAGGTTAGTCAGTTAGTTCATGCCTAACACTATTTTCATCACATAAAATACGTGCCGCCAAATATATGGTATCGTGGGATTTTTATACTTAGACAGACCGTGTATAAAGTCTTTTGAAATGACATCTTGTTTTACCTGAGGAAACACGAGGTGAAACCGCGGGTAAGTAAATTGGATGCTCACAGTCTGACAAAATCCGTTTAGCAAATTTATTGCCTGAAATCAAGTGCCTATCAATGATGATGTCAACGATATGGCCCGATGGGATATCACTTGCCCTACTGACTAGTATTCAGAGTTCTGCGAAGTATGACATAGCCTTTTTTAAGCAATCCAGGAAAGAATAAGTGAGTGTGAATAGGTGAGATGCACGAGTTGACAAACTATAAGAGGAGGAGGGTTTGGTTGAGTTATGCCTGAGTGCTTTAACTTCTTAATGTAAAATGTCAGACGGAATATTTTACTAGGAATCATTAAGACGTGAGAAGACCAGGATAGATCAAAAGAAAGAATTAATCCAAGATGTTTCACGTCAGACTTGATAATACGACAGCTTCACCACTGATGCACATTACAAAGAAACTATAAACAGTTTTGCTTGGTAGTCTTTATCACCATGAGGTTTAATTGAAAATAAGCTGGAGACAAAAGAATTCATGGATCAATGAATCTGTTTGTGCATCGATGGCACATAGGTAGAATGCTCGTCAACCACAACTCACGTGGTCCAGGGTCCGATCCCCGGCCACCGATGCACTTCTTTACCTCCCTTAGCTAGTAATAAGATTGGTAAAGAGGGAAGGTTGGGCATGAGGCTAGCAACCCCATCCTGTAAAAACATCCAGCACTGCTACCGAAACTTCAAGCCTCTAGCTTGAAGCCCTAGGTGTTCCACTGAGAATGTAAAGAAATTTTTAAGAAAAGAATCCGTTTAAATGTTGAGCAATTTCGACAGAAATCGCCGACTGAATTTCCCTCCTTTTCGATGAAAATAAAAGACTGAACTTTTTAATTTTCTATTTGTAGCCATAATGTTTTTTTAATCCTTTGTAATATTTTCTCATCCTTTTAACAGAGGACAAAACTGTGCAGACAACTTTTAATTCTGAAACACCTGATCAATTGTGGACACCAAGTGAACGCGTAAACTAACCTCAGGGTTTATTCACAAAGTATGCAGGAATCTTTTCAAAGGTGTGTTTGTGTGAATACAACGTTTCCAAACTTCAGAAGTCAATACAATCCATGCTTGTTAAATCCTGAAATCTGTATGCGCAGATGAAGTTTATTGAGACACTATGCTTACATGAGACCGACGGAATTTCTGTTAAAACATTTGACTGACGCATTATTTCTTTGTTTTACTTTTTACGGTTATTGCTTTGATATTAACAACATAATTTTAGGCTCTTTTATTTCTCCCTTATTTTGTATTCTATAGTGAACTCCTTCTCAAACATACTTAGCTATCTAAATTATTAACACTGGCTTCCTTTTTTGTACTTTACTATATTCTTTCTATTGTGTATCCACTGGTTCCGACTCTATTAGCACTATGAGTATTACAAAATTGTCCTGTCATTAACCATCATGTAATTATTAGTTTTGTGGTTGTTTTTTCTTATTTTCCATGCTTTTCGGCAATATTAACTGACAATCATTGGTTGTGAACGCCATTGTCACCACCTTAAAAATTTTATATTATGCAGGATTACTCACTCTACCACTATAAACACTGCATTAGACCTGATAAAAAAAAACAACCCTGAAATGTTATTTTATGATTGTTTAGAGTTGTTTCAACCAAATTAACTGATCTTCTTGGTGATAAACATTCTTAAATATCATTTCATAACTTCTTGTATGACTATTGCTTTACTGTCACTATGCATAATCATATCATAGCTTCCTCTACCCAATACTGAGTTGTTATTATTATATGATGTTTATTTTCATTTCTACTTCTTCGTACTTTTTCGCATTTATAATTATTTTTGTGTTTATCCTGTTTTTTTTGCTGTTGGTGTCTTTATATATTTATTTTTTGAAATACTCCTTTTAAATGTTTGATAAAATTAGACGCAAATATTGTAGATATGTGCTAAAAATTCCACACTGTACCACTAGTACTGTTTCTGGAATAAAGCAAATTATTATTATTATTATTATTATTGTACTTCTATTCCTTATGTGATGTGATCCTAATCTAATACTAATCTTGATTCGACCTTTTTCAGTTCTAGTTGAACTCTACTCATTCATGTTAATAATTTTACGTCACTCACTTTGTTTACTTGGTTTTGTGGTAGTCTTTACGTGGAAAGTTGAATAAGATGTCTTTTACAGTAAAATAAAGAAATAACTTGTCAGAATGTTATAATGTGAATTGAATTGAAATACATTTTAACATTATTTATTATCCTCCTCTGATTTGACTGACTGGTGGTGATAATATCTTCCATATCTCTGGTATCTGTGTTGGTGGGTGTAGACTCAATGAACCAGACAGGACTCAGTAATCAATCTCTCCCTCTCTCCATCTAGTTATATTACATCTTGGAATTTGGACTCAATCCCATCCTGTTGTGTGTGTTAATGCATGCAGTGCTATTGCTGAGTTCTTTTTCTCTAAATTACGTATCTTCGAGGAACCAATCATTCTAACCTTAGCTAAATTCTTATGTTCTGATAATCTCATTACTCCTTATTTATTTATTTTACTATAAAAACATTCGTCTTATTTCCCATCTGATTGTATTTGATTGATAACACTAATATTATTATTTCCGAATGTACTTTATCTTCTTATACTGATTTTATTCATATGTTTAATCAATTTTTACGCATTTATAAAAACAAAGCAAGAAAGTTATGTGAGTGATGCCTTGATATGATTACGAGTGGCAATAGATTGTGCTCGAAACGGGTGGTCATCAGTAAATATTACTTACTGTATAACAACAGTGAAGTTAATTAACCCTGACGATGATTTTAAGGTCATTTATTTGGAAAAAAAAATCATGGTAATTTGCCGTATACTCTTCATTGCAAACTTCTAAAGACAGTGAAGGGGATTTGTATCCTTTAATTCCTAGAGGAACATAGGGCTTCAGCCGTGCGTCTCCATTGCGTTCGCTTCTCTGCTAGAGTCTTCGCCTGGCTCCATGTCTGCCCACAAGTTTTCATCTCTTCTTCACATGACCTCCTCCAAGTCACCCTTGGACGACCAACTCGCCGCTTCCCTTTCGGGTTCCACTCAAGGGCTTGTCTGGTGATGTCACTTGATGGTTTCCTCAGAGTATGGCCAATCCATCTCCATTTCTTCCTGCTTATTTGTCTCACAATCGGTTCCTGGTTGGTTCGCTCCCAAAGATCCCTGTTGCTGACCTTTTCTGGCCGTCCATCTGATCTTGAGTATTGAGCGAAGACAACTGTTAATGAAGGTCTGTAGTTTGTTTGAGATGCTCTTTATGACGCGCAGTGCAAGTCTCTGATCCATCCGTATAGTAGCACTGACTTTACATTGGAGTTGAAAATCCGGATCTTATTCTCATTTTCATGCTGAGTGTTGTTGACCTCCACACAGATTTGAGAGTAGTGAAAGCTTGTCTTGCTTTTCCGATTCTTGCTTTGATATCCTTGTCAGTTCCGCCTGTAGTTGAAGGGGACCTTGGCTATAATTCATGACTTTAAGCCCGATCTTTCTGTAAAAAAATAAGAAGCATATGGAGAGAGTCCTTCCCAACAGATGATCCAATGGTTTAACTATATGATTAGAGTCACAAATGTATCATCGCAGTTAACATTATCATTATGCGTGTTTACAACCTATTGCTTTAATCTTCCCCAAGGTGTATATATATGGTAGTACAGCTTAACAATAAATTCGTTGGAAGCAGTTTCTTCACTAATTATCGTGTTTCTTGCTATTAGGGTTGCCTTCAATTCATTGGATAGAACTGTGCTCTGAAGCTGCCTGTTAGAGAGAGGTGTACCTGAGACGTTTTTCAACATATCCTGAAAACCTTATACAGAAATACTTGAGGTAGAGTGAGTACATATAACAACCAGCTTTCATCAATGTTCTCAACCAACAGTGGGGTCACACAGGGTTGCCTAATCTCTCCATTTCTCTTTAAAACTTTCCCATCGATGATATTCCTCTGGAGTCAGCTTTGAAGGACGTGCGTGGTGAGGGTATAGATCTGCTTTCTGGAGAATGACTTTTCGACCCCGAGTATGCAAACGATATCATCTTACTGTTCGATAGCATGTAGGCTGCCCAAATCGCACTTAATCAGTTGGCGATCAGTGTCTGCAAATATGGTATGAATGTGCTTTGCGCTATCTAAGTGCAAGGTACTGTTATAAGATTGACAGGAGCCTCTATCTACATTCACCGTTGCAGGTGAACCGCTTGAAGATTGTGTATCTCTTTAGTGATGGACGAGATTTCCAAACCTGTTATGAAAGCTTGGGTGGCATACGTCAATTTGAGCCACCTCTAGTACCGTCGCAATGTTAGCCTGGCTATCAAAGGTCGGGTTTACTACGCTTCGGTGCGCGCTATCGTGTTCTACGTCTGTGGAAACCTGGCTTCTCCTAGCTGAGGATGTGCGGCGACTCCATGATATATATATATATATATATATATATATATATAACACCTGATTAGGAGATTTACGATTACTATCATCGATTATGTCAGCAACAAGGAGTGTGATGCTCCCTGGAGACGTATTCTTATACTAGCAGCTGTCCAGGGACTTATTTGTGAATTAGGCTATATTAAGGCTTAAGGATAGGTAGTTCTTTTGTACAATTTTGCTAGAATGATCTCCTTGTAGCTTATAAGCGTGGTACAGTTTGGAAGTCTAGTTAAAACTTTCATAAAACGACACAGACTAAACACATCAGTAATTATAGGATTTTCATCATGAGCTGACATTAGTTAGAGAACCATTGGAAAACCTGGGAGTACTGGACAGCTGTTTCGTCCTAGTTTGTGACTCGTCATCAGTACGCACCCACCGGGATTCGAACCCAGGACCTTCTGGTTACAAGGCGAGCTCGTATACCAGGGTCCTGGGTTCAAATACCGGTGGGTGCGTACTGATGACGAGTCCCAAACTAGGACGAAACAGCTGTCCAGTACTCCCAGGTTTTCCAATGGTTCTCTAACTAATGTCAGCTTATGATGAAAATCCTGTAACCTATCAAATCCCTACAAACCAACACTTGAACATCAGTAATTGTTTAAAAATTCAAAAGTATTGAAATAGTCAGAATAATGAAATAATCGCTGCTAGACTAACTTTCATAAGCCTAAATACCATATGGATCAGAGACTTGGTGTGTCACGAAGAGCACTTCAAACACACTACAGACCTTCATCAACAGCTGTCTTCACTCAAGATCAGATGGCCACAAAATATCAGCAACAGGGAGCGAACCAACCCAGCAGGAACCGATTGCGCAACGAACATTCAGGAAGAAATGAAAGTGGATTGGCCATACTCTGAGAAAACAAACCATCAAGTGAGTGACATCACACGTCTGGCCATTGCTCGAGTGGAACCCGAAAGGGAAGCGGCGAGTTGGTTACCAGTGCGAGGGTGACATGGAGGAGAAGGTCATGTGAAGAAGAGATGAAAGTATGTGGGCAGACATGGAGCCAGGTGAAAACGTTGGCAGAGAACCGAACGCAATGGAGACGTGCGGTTGAAGCCCTATATACCTCTAGGAACTAAAGGAAACAATAATAATAATACCAGCGAAGTAAATAGGTGATAAACTCTTCCTTAACATAACTATTAGATCACTTCTGATCCATAAAACCGAAAACCCATTAACTGAGTTACCTATAAACTCTAAGTCTTAATCAATATACCTCCCTATATGGTTCGTAGACTTGATGTGCACGGGACCATAAGCATTTTACTCGACAGCCTGTTGTAAACTCTAATTAATACCGAGATACTGGAGATCAGATATCCGGCGAGAAAGGATAAGCAACAAGGAACTCTAGCAGCAAATTAACCAACACTCTGTTGCCCATTAGATGGTAGGAGGCAGCCAGCTACAGGAAGCCTGGCTTGCCCCACGCCTCTTGGCTAGTTGGCACTCAACCAGTCAACAAGGAGTATCTGCAGTCACCTTAAAGGGACTTATATCCCTCCTTCTGAAATTCAAACCCGCATCACCCAGTGCTGCATTCAGAGACGTCACCATTGAGCTATTCGGGCTCATGATTGACCTCCTGTAGGACTGTATTGGATAATTTGATTGGGCACTAGTAACCAGTGTGATGTATTTAGTCCTCTCTTTGGTGCAGACTGAATTCTATCGTTAGTCAGGTTTGCAATGTGGCCACCATTCTAGGTAGCTTGCCATCACGGTGCACATTGATTTGATGATATTAGATTATCATCGAACAAAGCATGGAATGGCAATCAAATCTCTACCTCAACTTCATAGACTTTGAGAAGGCCTTCGACAGCGTTGACCGCGAAGTAATTTGGAAACTACTCGAGTACTACGGTGTACCCCAAATATTCATCAACCTTATTCAACAGCTGTACGACAACGGCACATGTCAAGTGATCCACAACGGAAAACTCAGCGAAGCGTTTGGAGTAAACACAGGAGTCAGACAAGGGTGCTTATTATCACCAATGATATTCCTAATTGTGGTGGACTGGATTATGCGTCAGACAGTGGGAAACGAGAAGACAGGGATATCCTGGACCACCGACGTGAAGAACCTAGAAGACCCAGACTTCGCGTGTGGATGATTTGTGTTTGATGTCACACAAAATCGAAGACTTACAAGCGAAAACCGACAAACTGGTCGAAGAAGCAGCAAAGACAGGACTCTAGGTGAACATAGACAAGACGGAGGTTATGAAAATAACCAACCAACAACAACAACAACAACAGCAGCAACATCCAGTGCCAATCACCATCAACGGGAGGGATTTGAAAGAGGTTACTTCTTTCACTTATCTAGGGAGCATTGTCTCAACCACAGGAGGAACGGACGAGGATGTCAAATCGAGAATCGGGAAAGCGAGAAACACATTCATCAACCTGAAACCAATCTGGAAATCTTCGTCACTCACCATCAACAACAAAATTCGGATTTTCAATACAAACGTCAAGTCAATTCTGCTTTACGGATCAGAAACTTGGCCAGTATGTCACAAAGAATATTTCCAACAGCCTGTTGGAGATCTTTGTCAACAACTGTCTTCGCTCTATACTGAAGATCAGATGGCCGGAAAGAATCACCAACAAGAAACTATGGGAACAAACAAAACAAGAAGCAATCGCCCAACAAATATGCAGGAGAAAGTGGAGATGGATTGAACACTCGCTGAGGAGGCCGCTGGGTGACATCGCGCGTCAAGCCCTCGAGTGGAACCCGAAAGGGAAGAGGCAAGTAGTGGGACGTCCAAGGGTGACATGGAGGAGATCGTGTGAGGAGGAGATGAAACAGTATGGAATAACATGGACGCAAGTGAAAAGTACAGCACAAGACAGAAGCAAGTGGAGACGTGCAGTTGAAGCCCTATGTTCCACTAGGAACCCAAGGGAACAATAATAATAATAATAGATGGTTGGAGGCAATCGGCAGGAATCCCAACAAATTTGCAGAAGGAAATGGAGATGGACTGTAAACATACACGCTCAGTAGAGGATCATCAAATGACATCACAAGTCAAGCAGGTCGTCGAGTAGAAGCTGAATAGTTCCGAAGGTGTGAACACTGACGGAATGAAAATTCTTGGACAATCGTGAAGCAAAGTGAGAATAACAACAGAGAATAAGAGTACAATGAAGATTGTGCTGATGAAGATAATGCTTCACTCAGAGAGTGCATTGCACTAATCAAGACATTCTACTCGAATTCATGCTGCCAGGTTAAGACCTAACGGACAGCTGTCATCTAAAATGGTGACAACCAGTGGTGTCTGTTAGAGATGTCTTTTGTCCCCATTTCTATTCAATTTCATCATAGATGTACTAATGGAATTAACCCTAACTGACTTCAACGACTCAGGCATTCACCTGTTGACTTGAAATATGCGGATGATAAATTCCTCCTACGTAAAGACGCTGACAATATGCAGAGTCTCCTGAACACCTTGAGAAGCAACAGTCTTCGAATGTTTGGCATGCGATTCGCTCCCTCTGTCAAAAGTAAGATGGTGCTACAGAACTGTACTACATCAACTCATTCTTAGCCTAAAGATGGGGAGGAGTGAAGTGGTGGCTAAGCGTGTTGACCATTTCACTTATTTGGGAAATTGCATTAGCCAGCTCCAGAGGGTTGATCGCTGACGAAATCTCAGAACGGATACAGAATGCTCTTTTGGCATATGCCAAATCGCGGCATCTCTGGCTCAATAGACATGATATCCAGATGTCGACCAAAAGACGTGTGTACTGTTCAAAAGTTCGCTCCATTCTCCTTTATGGCTGGGGGCGAGAAACGGTCACTGACAATATGGAAGACATGAAAAGTCTGGCTAGCTGTCTCCGTCCTATTTACCGTGTTAGGCGTAATAGAGTGAGTAATACTGGGGTGGTTAGGTATCGATCAAGTGCTGGGTAAGGAGAGAAAGCCTATCGAGGAAGCTGTGAAGCTACATGTGTTATGCATGACAGGCCATCGCCTTGCTCGACAGTTACTGTTAGTTGACACAGGATTAGCTTGGAGATAAGCTAGTGGTGGTCACACCAAAACTTCGCATTAGTCAGTTAGTTTGAGGTATGTAAGGAGGTATCGATTGCTTGGCTAGTTGGGATCCTCTTGATCCTAAGAACCAATGAAGGCTAGATATAATTGGTGATGTTGCTCAAAATCGTTATCAGTAGTACAGATTAATTCACTCATTGTGATGCTATGTCATATCCAACAAAACCCTACTGTCTTTCCATGTTACTATTCCTTCTCCGTCACATTTCTGCTTATTATAGTTATTTTCAATCTCTTTATTTTACTCTTGTGCCTTTCTTTGTGTACTGCATGGAGTATGTGGCAATTCTGTGTACTGCTGCACTTCTGTGAAAAGTTCCATGTTGAAGCCAGTCAGTCATGTTCCAAGGAACAAAAGAAGACACAGTGAAGTTGTTTAATGGATGGTGACTAGCCGTAGAACCTAGGATGGACACTTCGTCGCATTTGGGACTCGTCATTTGGATGTATTTGTATTCCCTACCCAGTGATGGTGTTCCCGACGGAGGCTCTTTAAATCCAGTCCCCATAGTTTCAAACGCTAAGGTACTATCTCTATTAAACCAGAAGTCCTAAATAGGACGAAATACGCGTTGTCCTGTCCTGGATTCCACTGCTGGTCAAGTCAGTCACCATCTAAGGAATCACCAAAGCAGCTGACATGTCAACACTGGAGGCCGATTACTTCACCTCATAGGCATTCCCACCGGCGTCCGACAATCATTATATTTCTTGACCTAAAGGCGGAATTCGATTCTGTCGACCGAAAGGTACTCTGGCGATGCTTGGCTGTAAAGGGAATGCCAAGAAAATACATTGCACTGATTAAGGCACTCTACTTGTACTCATGCAGCCAGGTGAGGGTTTACGGCGAGTTGTCATCTGAAGTGGTGACGACTAGTGGCGTCCATCAAGGATGCCCATTATCCCCATTTCTATTCAACTTCATCATAGATGTACTAATGGACTTAACCCTAACTCACTTCAGAGACTCAGGGATTGACTTGCTACCAGGGAGTAATCTGGTCGACTTAGAATATACAGACGATATAGTCCTTCTAGGCGAGGACGCTGACAAAATGCAGAGTCTACTGAACACCTTCAGCAACAATTTTCGTATGTTTGGCATGCGATTCGCCCCTGTAAAATGTAAGATGATGTTGCAGGATTGAACTACACCGACCCCTAAATTAGAAATAGGAAGTGAAGTGGTAGAGCACGTTGACCGCTTCACTTACTTCGGAAGTACCATCAGCCAGTGCCAACGGGTTGATCTCCGACGAAATCTCAGCACGAATACAGAGGGCTAGTTTCGCATGTGCCAGTTTACGGCGTCTCTGGCATAGACGTGATATCCGGCTGGATATCGACCAAGGGGTGTGTGTACTGATAAGCAGTCCGCTCCGTCCTCCTTTATGGCTGTGAGACCTGGCCATTGAGAGCGGAAGACATGAAAAAATTAGCTATCTTTGTTCATAGGTGTCTCGTGTGAAGTGGTATAATGTGAGCAATAGTGAGGTTAGGCTTTGGTGGATTGCTAGGTAAGGAGGGGAAATCAGTCGACGAAACTGTGAAATTACATCGACTGAGATGGTTAGGACATGTGTTACTCATGCGCCTAGTCATCACCTTCCTCGACCGACGGACAATGTTAGCTGATATAGGGTCAAGGCTGGAAAAGAAATAGCGGCGGTCATACCAAAACATGGCTTCATCTGTCAATGAAATCCACAACAGTTAGTTTAAGCCAGCCAGCTAGCCACGTAGAAAGATGTAGACTTCCTGGGACGGTAAAAACCAATGACGGCTGGAGACAATTGGTGATATGGCTGGCTCAAAATCGTTCTCAATGACTTGGGCAGATACATCCACTCCTTGTGACTTATAATTTCCAATGAAACTATATTATAATTATTATTCGATATTACTATTCCTTTTCCCTTATATCTCTGTTTACTGTCTCTATTTTGCATTTCTTTTTACTGTCTTCTTCTCTTACTTTGTGTGCTACATGGAAGGAGTATGGCGTCTCGAGCTGCTACACATCTGCGCAAAGTTCTATGTTGAAAAAAGGGAGACAGACAGTTCAATCAACCAATCAATGAATGGGATAGTTCAAATTGTATTTGAATAAAAATTAAGACAACGCTTAATAATAGTGTTTGTGTTTTTTTAATTTTTATAATCTATAAGCATTTAAAAAAAAATTAAGCTCTGAAAATAATCAACTTACCAAAATATATTAACAAGCAAATATTATATAGCGATAATAATAATAATGATAATATTAATAATAATAATTAACAATAAAGTATTTGTACACAAGGTAGGTAGGCAGGCGGGAAGGCAGGCAGCTGGGCCGATAGGTGGTTAAGTAAGTCATTAAATAAGACGACAAGAAAGAGAGGAGGAGACAGTAGGAAGTATTTTAAAATAGAAAAAATCAATTAAATCATCAATTATATTATATTAAAAATGAAGGCATATTCAAGTACCTCTAGAGGTTGAAAAGAAAAGAAAAGAAAAAAATCTATTTACATGAATTCTTTCTTATACTGACTAATCTCTGAAATAAGATTATTTGACTGTGTTGTAACAGCTGTGAGAGGAGGTGAAGGAGAAGGAGGAGTAGTGGAATTTGTAGATACCTCCACAGGTCCATTACTGTTATTATTATTAGTGACAGTATTAGTATTATGAATATCACCATTAACATTTAAAAAGTTTACTAAATTCACATTCAATTGATTTAATGTAGATAAATTACTATTGAATACAACAGGATTTGATGGGATAGAATACGCTGGGAGTGTGGTAAACTGTGGTAAGAAGAGCAATTGATGGGGAAGAGTGTTAGTATTGGTAATAGTAGTAGTATTAGTAGTAGAAGAAGCGGAGGTGGCCCCAGTAGCAGCAACAGCGGTCATTTGAGCAGTTGTCAATAGAATATTTGATGATAATGGAGTTAGTGGATTGGGGAATACACTCACTGGAACATATACCATTTGATGGTTAGTCTCAGATGGATTCATGGTATAAGTTATCTGAGGCATATTATTATTACTATTATTATTATTATTATCAGTGATAATTCCATGCTCTAGAGATACATTAGAACAATCCAATTGACTAGAATCCTGGGAAATATCATTAGGATTTAAATTTGAAATTTGTAGAAGGGTACCATCATCATCACCACCAGCGAGGTTCGAATTTGGGATTACTGTCGTATTCTTATCACTGATGTCTGTAGATTCAACAGGATCTTTATGTATGGTTGTATCGATACTACTAACACTATTACCAGTAGTAGTAGAAGTAGTAGTAGTATCTCTCTCCTTTTTACAACCACTATCCGATTCATTGACATTTTGACTTCTAATGGAATTATTAGTATTAGTAGTATTAATATTGAGATCCTGACAATGAGTTTTCATCATCGATAAATTTGCTGAATTCCCCGATGAACTTAAACATGTTTGAATCAATTTTTTTCCACACTCCAATTCAATAATACCTTTCAATCGTTGTGTTGCAAATGTATAGACATGATTTGTTTCTGAAGCAACCAGTAGAAGGACTTCAGCACCGGTTAATTCAGCCAATTCAACAGCTTTTTTCATTAAACCGGTTTTACGTTTTGAAAAGGTTGAATATCTTTTAGTACGTTCAGAGATAAATTCAATAGGGATTTTTTGTTTACCACGTGTTAACTTTTCACCGGGTAAATAATGTTGTTCATCGGATGAAAAGGTTGATGATTGTTGAGTGAATACTAGAGGAGTGTTACTGTTGTTGTTGTTCCTGGTGGCGGCGGTGGCGCTGATAGTGTCATCAGTATTGCTGCTGACAACTAGTCGACGTTTACTGCCAGCTGTCGGTGATGGATGAATACAAGACAAGGATGCAGCAGCACCAACAGTAGAAGTAGGACTATTACCTTCTGGGAGATTCATCGTCATATGCACGTCATTAGAGCCAACGTGGCCAACGCCAGTGCCACCGCCAATGCCTCCTCCATGTGAATCGAATTCACTATCACTATCACAATGGTTACTATTACTACTGCTACAACTGAAGTCATTTCCACTAGATGATAAATAGTCTGGACATTCAGTGATAAATTTATAAACTTGAGGAGATTGCGAAAATGTTGTCCCATTATTTACAGATATTGTTTCCATTCTTTTTTTATTTTTGTTCTATTTTTACAAAGAGAACAAACACATAACGAAGGTCAAATCATCTGTAATGATAAATTTAATAGTTTAAGGGTGATATTTAACAAATGATAATAAAAATAACTAAAAAGAAGGTAAAATTTTGATGTGACTGTGTTCTCTGACCTGGATGGTTTATTCGAGAAGCTTTCATTGCCACCTAATAGGTAACATCTTTAGAGCATACTTCAATTTGAATTGAAGTGAACTTTTAGATTTCTTCACAAGTTTATTAGTCATCTCACTTGGTGACCTAGAACGTAACTGGTTCCTATTGTCTGTTTTCACCCCTCTAGTCCATTTGTATTGGTATTGATTGTCTCCTTGACCTGAAGTTTGACCCTCTGTGTGTGATATTTCCTTCTTATCGATTGGTAAATTTTGTCTATGTCGATGTGTCTATTGATTGATGATTCACTGGAGTACCAGGCAGCCTTCTAAAAATTTCCTAGAGTCCTTGATGTTTCTTTTATCTAATATTTGAACGTTGTCCCAGTCTAATTGATGTCCGTGGTTGTCTGTATACAGCGATATGAGCGAGGGAGTGGATGTCATGTCTTTTGCTAAGTCATTGCAGCGCTCCCACCTTAAGGAAAATTGAAGAAAGATATCTCGTGGACATCTTCCAAAAGAATGGATATCCATGAAACTTCATCAAAAGACATCTACCCTCAAGCCAACCTACCGAATCAAAGGCCCCCAAGGAAAGCACAAAGGAAATCATTCTACCACATATAGAGCACATCTCAGAGACCACTGCAAGACTCTTGAAACCTTTAGGAATTGACGTCGCACACAAACCGACAAAATCACTTCACTACTTAGCTGGCTCTATGTCAACCAAAAGACTCAAAAACGAAAGAAGATGAAACCAACATCATCCACAAAATAGATTGGAACAACTGTGAAAAACACTGCATTGGCCTAAATGGATGTCCACTTCGTCTTCGTATCCATAATTATAAACTAGCCTTCAAAAGACATGACATCCACTCCCTCGCTCATATCGCTGCACACAGACAACCACAGACACTAATTCGACTCGTACAATGTTCATATATCAGACAGAGGAAACACCAAAAACGTCAGAGAATTTTGGGAAGTCTGACATTTCAGTGAATCGGCACTTAATAGACACATTGACATAGACAAATTCACCAATCGATAAGAAGGAAATCTCACACACAGAGGGTCAAACTTCAGGTCACGGAAACAATCAGTACCAATACGAGTAGCCTAGAGGGTGTGAAAACACACAAAATACAACCAATCAGGCTCCAGGTGACCCACCAGGAGAGATGACTGATAAACTCGTGTAGAAATCTAGAAGCCCACTTCAATTCAAATTGAAGTATGCGCTGAAGATGTTTCCTAGTAGGAGGCAATGAATGCTTCTCAAATAAACCATCCAGCACAGGGAACACAACTACATCAAAATCAGTTACCTGGGCTACAAATCTTCCCCATCATATCTAGAACGTAAAAAGAATTTGTGATTCTGACTCCTTTTTAGTCTCTTGAGCCATCAATGAGACATAGACCATCAAGCTTTGAAGTCCATTATTATAAAAGGCTTTATGTATTTCCCAGTAAATGAAAAACAAAACGATATTGCCGCTCGATATTTCGCTATTTAATGCTGCAAATAGCTTTTATTAAGCAACATTTTCTATGTAAAAGATCAAATCCCTAAGGATTATCAGTCTAATTGTCTCTGAAAAATAAAATGCTTCGAATGTGATGCACTATATACATACAACAAACATCAACAGAGATCAAGCCCAGAAATCAATACGTAGAGCATCTGTTGAACTAGAAAAGCTTGAAAAATCATCAGCCATAGGTGACCTACACTATATAATCAGGTCTCAAAATTGATTTTGACAATATTGAAATCATCATCCAGAAAAGGCATTTCAGAAGTCCTAAAGAACATCTAATATCATCAGAAGCGCTTCATATCATCATCAAATGGAATCCAAATTGTCTGAACTGTATAGGAATGATGAACTAAAACAGAATTTCACCTGGTTACAACACCCTACCCTACTCCCCATGAAATGACAAAATCAACACGAATGTGATGAGCGATTTCATTATATAAACACACGCTGCTTTGATAATTTTACACACTTATTAAATCCAACAGTAATCTACACCTGGTTTTATTATCTTTACCAATTGACCAATATGACAGCAACGCAAAAATGATCCCATGCTGAGAAACGATGATTAAGTTGTTATATAATATAAGCTGAGTGGATTTTGTAAATTCTGGTTTAATAATACTTCTTTGTTAAAGCAATTAGCAGCAGCATTAAATAGCAAAACGTCAGTAAAAGCAGCAGCAATATCGTTTTGTTTTTCATTCACTCATTGGGAAATACAAAAAGGCAACCTTTATTATAATGAATACCATATACCCAATGCCCAAATTTTCTCAAACTGTTAAAAGTCAACTTGGTTTGGACATATATAAAATTTTAAATGTTGAAGTTCCTCTAAGTAGTGTGCGTCAATGGCACAGCAGTAGAATGCTCGCCAACCAGGTCTCATGTAGTTGGGTGTTCGAGTCCCGGCCACCGACGCACTTCTTTACCTCTCTAAGCTAGCAATAAGACTGGTAAACAGGGAAGGTTGGGCATGAGGCTAGCAACCCCTTCCCGTAAATATAAAAATACAGAAAACTAAGTCTATCTTCTCCTGTAAACCCACACCACGGCATTCGGACGATAATGTTACATCTCATTGTGTTTACAAATTTACACGTATAATATGGTTACAAGTGTCTAGGGGAGATGACCCAGCGAGATCTTCGCAGGTAAGGGCTATAGGACATATTCCCAAGTGGCTACAGGATCAAGATAAAATCGAAAATAGTGAAACCACTAGTGGGTCTTAAGACTCATTAAGGACTCAACGTTTTTTCGGGAAAATCGACCTCACTATCGGACTTCGATGAAATCACATCCTAAAATGCCTTTGGTAACAATTTTAGGAAATACACACATACTTCACCTGCACTTTTCAAAAACTTTCCGAAGTTTGGGAGTTTTTTGGGAAATTCTGGATTTAATGCATAAAAGTTTTGGAATTAAGTCCAAGTATCTACATTTTATGCCACGTGAAACATTCAATTACGTAAATTCACTTTATTTTTCGACCTCTCCCTCCCCATTACTTCGTAATTATTCACAGTTTCTAAATTATTTATTGCGTATATATTTTGCAGTCATTCTAAAGAAAAAAAGGCATGCAGCTGATTACATAGTACTACAACTCTCAAAATTTTCATAATGCAGATACAAAACAGTCGACTTGGTGCTTTAACCTTTCCTGGACAACGCCACTTTAATATAATAAAGAGCTATCTCATGATGACAGTAATATCCCCCTGAAGATTTCTCTCTTTCAAATGTAAGTTGATGCTACCGCATTAGTTTCCACCAAATCCTAGTTCAAAGGTTAAGGAGTGAAATGGTTAGATGTATTGACCACTTTATTTCACTTGTGATCCACATCATTTTCAAAGGCTTGTTTAACAGAGTAATCCAGGAGTGACTCAGTATTTGCTGTAACGTTTTGGATTAAGCATTAGACCAATCAGTAAAGGCGTGTTTGAAATGTTATATCACGACAGACTCTGAATTTGCAATGGCATCCAGTTTTTGAACAAGGGAAATATTCATTGCCATGAAAACCCATCGATTAGATTACAGCAAACCAAAGTGTAAATGTGACCTTTGCGATAAAAATGAAGTTTTTATAATCCACTATGCCGGGAGCTTCAGTAATGAAACAGTATGATGAGTCTACCGATACTACATCCAACTCTTTCTTGAAACGCGTAAAGTTCACAATAGTGTTGTTAAGGGATACTTTTTTTAACGTAAAATGAAGGAGAAGACTGTTTAGTAAAAAAAACTAGATGGCAAATTTAAAATAAACATTTTCAGAAAGCCGACAAATTCGGACAGATACCTAGACTTCTATTCAGCACACTCTTTTACCACCAAAGTAACTGTGGCCAAGAATCTGATTAACAGAACCAAACGTCTAGTTATTAAGGAGGAAGAGATTAGCAAGGAACTGAAATTGGTTCAATCCACTCTTGAATCAAATAATTATCCTAAAGCCTTCGTAAAAAGATATTTAAAATGTGAAGATAAGAATGGCTCGAAACCCGTTGCTAAGAATTGGGTTAGTACAGTGGTGATTCCTTACCGCAAACAAAAACATCGGATGAAATAAAAGTTGAGTCCTTAATAGTCATGATATAAGATTGTATTTTCGTGCAACGGACACCTTACCCTCATCACTTATGAAGGTTAAGGATTAAATATAAGAAAACCAGCAGAAGTGTGTATACCAGATCAATTGTGGGGAGTGACGCCATATATGTAAGAGAAACTTCCAGATAGGTAAATATGCGAGTGAAAGGGCATAAACAATGTCTAAAGGTGGTTCCAAAGACCTCTACAAACTTAAATTTTGATTACAGTTAAATGTCTACTTGTCACTCGGCGCCCAATTATTTTGAAATTATTCGGTCAAATCTTGATCACAGTTCATATGAAGGAGACGTCATTCTATACCATGACTATACTGCATTCCATGGTGGAAGCAGATTATTTCAAAAAGCACCAACAAATTACATTAAATGTTGGAAAGCGAATACTGTATTCTAACACACCTCTCATATACATGTGAGATAATAACTCATCATCTTAATCCTATGTAAATCACAGATGGAAGGAGCTCACTTTAACCAAATACTACGATGTGAAACAACGTTCCAAAGACGTACCAATTGGTTTTCCCAGTTGATTAACCTTGAAATAGAATGAAAGGCAAAAGGAAGTGATCAGTCTGATAACGAATTTTCAAAACTATGCTTCTATCTATAAAACAAGTGAAGTGCCCAAAGTCAATGCTGGCTAGGAAACTATGATAATTATCTGTAAAATTATCAGAAGAGGAAGTACATGGTAAAAGTTATGCATGAACAGTAAATGGCAGCAAATATAAGAATACAATGAATGATGTATGATAACTTCATGGAGTTATGCATTTACTGAAGCAATATGAGTCTTTGAGTCAGGTCCTATTGAGAGAAATTAATTTCACCCCACAACAAAGTGTTGAACGACGTATATAAAAGTTCCCGAAAATAAATCTGTCTGAAGGTATGTGACATGATATACTAAATTCATGCTAAACCACATCTGTGGATAGAACATTGTATTCACATATATGGTTTACAGTGAAAATACATTTACAAGCTGTAACCAAAATAAAATAAATAAAATACTATTTAGGTAAGTCATTTCGAGAATGTTTTCAGGAGTGTATCAAGCTAAACAAATAGGAGAAAAAGATTCAGGGGTTTTAACTATTGCATTTCTACAATAACAGCAGTAATATGTGACTTACAAACTATAAATTTATTCCGACGTACAACACCACTCAAAACATGCTCCTTTTTATTGCTTGATAAAGGGTCCAATATTTTCAGATTTTCAAATTTATTGATTGATGATAGAAGACTTAGAGCCTAAGTTAATCTTTTTATTGTTGATTTCTGTGCGTGTCCAAACTCTTCTTGAATGAATCAGCTGATGTTACAGACACTACTTCTTCTGGGAGTCAGTTCCAAGAGTTTATGACTCGGTGAGAGAGTCTGTACTCAACATCAATATGATTTCTTCTTGGCTCTTGAATTCTCCTGCTGTGTCCTCTAAGTTGCTCCGGCCTGTTGGGAATAAAGAGAGAGAATAGATCAGGTCCGTAGTCATTATTTATAAGTTTAAACATTGTGAATAAGTCTCTTCTCTACCTAAGGTATGATGGGGAGAAGAGATCTAAGCTTTCCAGTCTTCTCTCGCATGATAAGTTAGTCATGCCGAGAACCATACGTGTTGCCTACCTTCGAACCCTTTCTAGAATGTGTGAGTCCCCTTTTATTCAAGTACTGGCTGCCTGGATACAGTTTTCAGTCTTGACCTCATAAGAGATGTATATAAGGAGGTGAACGTATCTCTGGTGCTTCCAGTAAAGGCTCTGTGAATTGTCCATAAGGATCTGAAACTAAGTGCAGCTACCACGCCACAGTGTGCTGTAGTTTTTGAATCGTGACTTGCTATGACACCTAAATCCAAATGAGTCTGGCTTGCTATTCACGGGTTTGCTGTTCCGCATGCCCCTGGCTTCGTGCCGGACTGTATGTACGCCAGCCTGGTAGACTTGAGCTTGGGTTAAAAGCCTTGAACCTTTAGCACTTCACATCTGGGAAACCGGTTTGTAGGGTTGTTGGAGTACAACTTTGAGCGGTGGACCATTCAGCTCGTGTGTCGATGAAGATTACAGCCAACTGTGTGAATTAATGGGAACTTCATACAGCTTTGAACTTCGACATCTTGAACCCCTATTGTGGCAACGAGATATCCTGTAGCCACGACTGTCCGATGGTCCGCTTTCCATCCGTCACGATGCACTTTAAGTCGTGAATTGGAAGAGTGCCTTCCAGCGTATATATCCGTATATCAACTCGGGTTGCTGGTCAAAAGTTCCGTCCTAATTTGTCCGGCCACAACCTATTCTGGTGTAGGATTTTTGATTGAGTCACTACGGTGGGTTGTGTTTGAGTTGTAGCTTAAAAATCTTTGAGTCCGAACTTAAGGCTGTGGAGACAAGGTTTTGGACAAATTTCAGCGCTTTTCCAATAATAATCTATGTCTTTTTAATCCATTCTTCAAAGAGTCAACAGATAACGCAAAAACGCAACTTCTGGGAGTTAATCTCAAGAGTTAGTGACTTGGTAATTGGACGGGTATCCCACACTCTTACAGTTTCTAGTCGGTTTTTAAACTCTCCTGGTATATCCTCCGAAATGTTACCAGCTGGTTAAAAGGAAAGAAAGATCAGGTCAATAGATACTTCCTAGAATTTAAGACGTCAAGATTTGAAATCTGTCTGTAGTGTGGTAAAGAAAAAATTATATTCTGTTAGATCGCCCATCATGTGATAAGTTTTACATTCCAAAAGTCGCAAATGTCGCCTTCTTCCAAGCTCTTTCCAAAGTATATAAATGTCCTTTGAGACAAGGGATGGCTACCGGAATGTAATTCTCTAGTTTTTACAACACCAAAGGTGCGTGTAAAGTGACAAATGTTTCGTTGATGTTCCTAGTAAAAAATTTCATGTGCTGTTGATAATGGACTTAATATGGCTGCTGAAACTTCTATGCGGCAGTTGTGAACTTAAAGGTGTATACACAGTCACTACTTCTCATAAGTCAAGGACGCTGAGTAATTTTCATACCCTCGCCGTGGGAGTTAACGAGAAGAAAGACGTCTGTCAAGGCATAAACGCCGCCATATATTGCGATGAACTGATGTCTTGCCGGTAGCATTAGGGTCTGTATTACAGGCGCTCACTTGTTCCATTTTCTTGGTAAGGGCTTGCATGTAACAAAGAGCTAGGCTCGTCTTAAAGTAGATGACTACTCCACCACCCACGAGTTAAACCGATTGCAATTTTTACCGGTCTACCCCGTACAAGGTTAAATATAATTGGTTGACTTCGGTGTAGGTGGTTTCAGGTGTTGTCCATGATTCTGTAATGGGAATAAAATTCCTCTAACAGACTGTAGGTATTAACGTATCAAACTGTTTGATTATTCTGGTGTTACTTTGTGCCATCAAAAGAAGCTTGGGGGCGCTCCAGACTTCATACGGTCTGCCAGATATAAATTTGCACTGAGATGGATATTCGGTGCTTCAAGAGAGTCGATTTTGCTCAGAATCGCTTCTCACTCAGATTTCGAATTTGCTGTGTCTTTGAGAAGGCGAGCCGACTTATCACTTTTAGTCGGTCATTGTTGTACGGACCATAGATATTTACGCCTGCTACTAACGTAAGTAGTAGATTGTCTATGAATAGTATGCGTGTAGCTATCCGAATGCTTGGAGATTATTCAAAGAAGTTACTTTCTGAAAGGAAGTAAACAAACCCACTTTTCAGATGACGCTGGCACTTTAATAGGACCTTAATTTGTCGTCTAGAATATGTTGAGATTTCTGGTTTTACATATGTAAAAGATGGGTGAACGTCGCGGTTTTAGTGGGGATGATTTTTCAAATATCTGTGGTTCTAGAATTCTTCATCAGGTATGGGTTCAGATGTTGTGTGAGGTATTATTCCAAGCAGTGTTGGGATATTTTACGTTAAAGATTACTTGAATATTCTCCAAGCTTGTGTCCATTCCGTCCTCATTTCTTTCTGAGTACTTGTTGGGTGACGGTTTCCTCGTCGTTTTGCTGCAATGAGCTTAAGTTGGTTATCCTTTAAGGCCAGGTATCTGATCTCCAGCATCGACAGAAAGCATCCTACTATGAAAGTCTGCTTTCGTAAAACAATTACCAGATCTCTCAACCATGTGGAAATAATGAGTTAGTTTTGCTGTCAGAAATTAAGATCATGTTCCTCGCTGTACGTGCCATACATATCCACATTGACTTCAAAGCAAGGAGGTCTGCCTTGCTTTCTGGAATATGGCTGACCTTGACGCCTTCATCCGCGCTGCTTGTAATTGAAACGGTGCCTTCAAAGTAGGCGAAAAATATGAGATCCTTCTAGTATCTCCTTCTGTTGGTTTTTGGTGCTTATCGTTGTCTGTTAAATAACTTCACCTATATCTTCTTCATGCTTTCATAAGGTCCTGCCTTCTCTACCGATTCTGCCAACTTGCTGTTTTCCACTTGCATATCTACATGTTTTGTGAGACAAAAGATACAAACCCTGATATAACTTCACATTTTCTGGCATCACTTTGTCGTTCCAAAGTACGACAAGGATTCTCACTCCATAAAGTCTTAGATGCAATCCAGTCCACCACGAAATATCCATCTTTAACAGCAAAGACTTTTATAATTCATTAAGATATAAACTTCGGAGATATTTTTAGTAGTGGTAAATTCTTCTTCGACGTTGTTTAGTGGAAGTGGGTGAGTTCAGTGATTGAGAAGTAATTTAAACACATATAACACCACAATTATCTAAAGCGTAGTCTGTGCCACTTAAAATGTCGGACGTGATAATCTATGAAACGTAGCAGATAACTCAGCCCAGTCTCTAAAACTGGTTGTTACGTCTCTTAGTGTATCTTCAAATACTAAGGTTGTACTAGCAAACTTCTGTGTGAATTAGGTAAGCTATTGTTTATCTTGAACTGCTGTACATTTTTTGTTTGAACTTTGTTAACAGTGAACCATTTTGTGTCCAGCCATGGCGGTCTAGTCATTTGAATGCCGGACAACTCCAAATTCGGAGGTCATTACTAAAATTACTTTTTGCGCTTTGTCAAAAAGAAAAATAAAACTCGCAATATCTCTAGAAATTTTAGTTTCAGTACAAATGTGTTTCAGACAGTTTAGTTCTTCTTTGGATTTTGGATTGAAGACTGCTAGCGCGTATCTTTGAAAGTTATCCATACATTAACTGTAACACCGGTCTCAAAACTTCATGCAGTTACTTGCGACTATAGAATGAGGTGATATGGTAGTCTTAAAATCTAATGTAACAGAGTGGAGAGATAAGTTGATAGCTGAAACTTTATCCATGAGGCTAACTGAAAATATATGCAATATGAATGGTGCAACACGTATGTCTCGAAAATTCTAATACCTTAACAACAAATAGGATGGAAGAAAGACGACTATAAAATCAAGTTTCTGAATTTTATTGTTACATGTGGCATGGTTACGAACAGCAGACTGTGTTCGAAATGTTATCCGTTAAATACTGCTACACTGTGCGTTGTACCTGCAACAAATTAAAAAAGTATTCTAAGAATTATGTTAAGAAGTCCTGTTTAGTTATCGTTACCAGTAAAACTCTCAGATTGACGATAGATTTCCTCTATGTTGCTGTTTTCCGGTATGCTTAAGGAAGGCTTTCATTAACAGATCTGAGTGGTGTCTAACCATATCAGAGTTGTGTCCTCATTACCCATTTTATCATGAACTAATGGAATTCAATCAAGACTCGCAGTATACGAGGTGCAAAGTGATGATACAGACATGAAAGCTTCTTGTTATCTGACAAGAACATTAATTGGTAAGCGGTTCCGTACGTTTATTCGCTTTTAGGAGAGATTGCTGAAAGACAGGCGAGCCACTGTCATATATCTCGTGAAATGACCTGCAGTGTGCTACTCTTCTACAAATCAGTTGGAGAAACTGAACTCATTGTTATTATTAAGGGACATTTTTCGGCTATCTGTTGACTCTGTGCTAATTAGTTAAAGGCATGAACTACTCTTTCATTTTATGGATTTAGTTACCGGGTCACTCCTGAAAGCATCTTGCAGATGAGTGTGATGTTTGATGAAACGTCATCAAACATAAAAAAGCTTCTAGCAGGCCTACGTGACTAGGTTTCCTATCTTTACAAGGATGTAGTCAGTTTCAGAAGATCTTTCCTTCTCATCGAGGGTTCAGGGACTAGACCTAGATTCTCAAAGCGTGAACTGATAAACTCAATAAGCTATTTTCCGTGATATGTAAGTGCAGTTGTTGATGGTAACGGGTAGGTGACAGTTCAAATGAAAAGCATAAGGCTAAATACTTCTAAAAAGACAGGTATCTCCCATTTGAGGTATTGTACCAGTGCAGGGTTTCTAAGGATTGTGGTTTTATTCATGAGGGTAGACACATGCAAACACAAGCTCTAGATCCCCAACAAGTCGCATGATATCAGTATGCAATCCTGAATATATAAGATGAAATAAATACATTTTAGCGATTGCTAAGAAATTGGTAAATCAAACCGATGGATTTGTCGTGCATGCTAACTAAATTTGGTAACATGTCCTAACATTTCTAATTAGAAATGTCTCACAGTTATTTTCAAGGTCGTCGTGGGGGCGCGTTGTTAGATTTGCCGCCAATGGGTATAGGTTAGTTTAGTAACAGATTACGCATAAGCCAAACTAACAGAAACTCTAGCCAGTCCAGGAGATGAAAATACTGATGAAGCTACTCAGGCTCAACAAGAGGCCATTGAAAATGATGTAAATCTGTGGAATACTTATATAATAAATAGATGAAATCAACATGTTTGATATCTGCTATTCTTCCCCTTTCCACGCTGGATGAAGATTTCGCTGGCCACACTGTCTATTTAGAAAAATTAAAGGTAGGTTTTAAAGGAATTTTTTGTCCAACATTTAAGCAGTTGGATTATCTTTTTCGCGATCTTCATTTTCCTATATGTGAGGGACAATTTAGGCAGAATGGCATAGTCATTAATATTTTGATAGCATATGAATTAATTTCGACTATTTTTTCCAAATTATCCATTATTTAAGAAAACGTATATTGAATTCGTGTTGTATTTCTGTTGCACCACTAAAGGTCTCACCCCAGTTAAATGACTTCTAAAAATGTGTACATGAACTATCGTAAGTAGACTAGTAAATTTTAACTTGATTTGAACAAGTGTTTTTCGGCAAAATCAAAACGTTTCTGTGGTGCCTATGTAATAACATAATATACCACTCACTGTAAGAGGATGTAGTTGAAAGCAATTATGATTACTGTACGCACTTTTCTCCACTGTTTAAAATCTTTTAAGGAAATTTAACTCCATTGATGTTTTAACTTTACTCTGATTGTACTTATTTAGAAGTAATTGATGTCTATCACGGGGTATATGGTTCTTATCTTATTTCTTTTGAGTTTAGCCTTTCAACTACTTTATCATCTCATTCACAATTTTTTTGTTATACTTCAACTTGATTGGCTATCCACTATTATAGAAACAATTTATTTTATAATCTAAGGATTTTCGGCGTATTCCATAACTCAAACATTTATATCCCTCATCTTTTCAAATTTCGCTTATGCATTTATATGCAGGGTTGTGATTGTCGTCAGCGAAAACTTTATTATTCATTATTCGCAAAACATTTGAATTGGTAATCCAGATTTGTTCCTCACTTATGAGATGTAAAGCCACAAGTAGAAAATTGTAATGGCTGTAATTCTTTGTAATTAAAGTTGGAGGGAATAATAGCTTGTAATTGATATCTTAGCTTAGAAATAGGAAGTGAAGTGGTAGAGCGTGTTGACCGCCTCACTTATTTGGGAAGTTCCTTCAGAAGGCTGATTGCTGACGAAACCCCAGCACGCATACAAAGGGGATGGTGTGCGATTCACCAATTTTCGTCATGCCTTAGGCATGATATCCGCTTGACTATCGATCAAATAACGCGTGTACTACTCAGCAGTTTAATCCGTCCTCTTTTATGGCTGTAAGCGGGACATGACCATTAAAAGTAGAAGACGTGAAAAAGCCGGCTAGCTGTCCTTGATTGTAGGCGTCTACGTCCTATCTCCCATGCTAGGTGGTAGGTATAACAGGGTGAGTAATGATAGACGTTGAGTGTCGGGTAAGGGGGAAAGTCTGTCGACGCGGTTTAGAAGCAGATGCATCGATTGAAATGGTTAGGACATGTGTTATACTTGACTATCCATGGATCGCCCACCTCTACAGACAGTGTTGGCTGATATAGGATCGATCAAGTTGGAAAGGAGCTAGTGGTCGTAACACCAAAACATGGAATCAATCCATGAAATCTTTAATATTTAGTTTAAGCCAACCAGTCACGTATAGAGGTGTAGACTGGCTTCGTGGTTGGGATCCTCAGGATGGTAAGAACCAATGGCTGGAGACAATTGGTGATATGACTGGAAATTGTTCTCAATGGCTGGTGCAGATGCATTAACTCTTTTTTTTTATCTCCCATATCAATTAGACCATATTGTTTTCCCATGTTACTATTTTTTCTCCCCCCCCCTCATTTCTGCTTATTATTGTCCTTTCGAATCTCATATTTTCTCTCTTTTATCTTTGTGTTCTACATGGGATGTGGCAAGTTGAACTGTTGCACTTTTATTCCAGGTTCTATGTTGACTGAATAAGATCTTAATACCGAGTTCTCCATAAACTGTTGTGTTCACCTGAATAAGCCTTAGATGGGAATGGATGACACCAAGTTGCCGATTATTGTTTAATCCTTTAAGGTTATCTTCCCGTTACTTGTAAATAGTCATATTCTATCTGAATAGTGATTAAAGTCGAAGGGAAAAACAGAACGCCACATAGTTCAGGGTAGCTATCTCTTAGTTGTTGTATAAATGTCAGATGTAACACTTTTTAGTATTATTTTCTAAATTTCTCGATACTGTTTATTTATTTACTTCTGTTTTGATAGCTTATGAAACAAAACTATCGTGGAATTCGTCGACTACGACGCGATGGTAATTGTTTCTACCGGGCATTTGGTTTTGCCTATTTAGAATATCTTTTAACTGGAAGACATGTTAAAGAAGCTGCCAGGTTTGTTCAAGTGGTTATATTACTTGTTTATTTTATGTTATATATAAAGAAAATATTGAATATTCCTTAGCTAATAGATTCCGTTATAGTTAAGCTCCGTTGGTTAATATTTTATTTAAATGTTAAGTTTTTAAGTTATCTGACACAAAATTAACTACACTTTTCTCTATTTCTTTCCAAATGAAGTTCTAATATGTCATGTCAGATGTGCTGAAAAAATGACTGCAAATAGAGAACATGTTTTGTTCATGTATTGACATTTACCCCTGCTTAATATGTAACTCGTAAGACAAGTCAAATTATTGATTACATTGTAAAGAACATTATCTTAAGTTGTGTGTGTGTGTGATATCGTAATAAGTGATTCTAGACATGAAATTATTAGCAGAATTGTTATGTTTCGCGATACGTTGAGACTGATGTAAGGACGCCTTTTTAATCAATAAAATATTGGCGTTATTTTACGGCGGTCAATTCTGATTGGTTTATTTCCAGACTGGATATTGACCACCATATCACCTTCCTCTTTAAAAAAAGACGTATTACTTGCGGTCAAAACCTGGAACCACACTGTCTATTTTCTGCACCTGGCTGGCTGACTGAGAAGTCCTGCTACAGGACTGGACTACGTCAACTCCTAGCTTAGTGATATGGAGTGAAGTGATAGAACATGTTGACCACTTCACCTATTTGGGAAGTTGTATCAGCACCAACGGACTGATTGGCAACGAAATCTCAGCACGGATACAAAAAGCTCGAGCTGCTTTCGCTAATTTACGCCATCTGTGGCGTAGGCGTGACATCCGGCTATCAACCAAGGGACGTGTGTACTGCCCAGCAGTTCGCTCCGTCCTTCTCTATGGCTCTGAAACATGGCCAATACAAGTTGAAGACATGAAAATGTTGTCTGCTTTTGACCACAGATGTTTACGATCTCTTTCTCGCGTTAGGTGGTATAATAAGGCAAGTAATGTTGACGTTAGGTGTAGAGTGTTGGGTAAAGACGGAAAATCAATCGAAGAGGCTATAAAGTTACATAGATTGAGATGGCTAGGTCACGTGCTGCGCATGCCTAGCCATCGCCTCCCCCGATGGACGGGCATTACTAGCTGATATAGGTGCAGGTTGGAAAAGAGTAAGTGGTGGCCAAACAAAAACATGACCTCATCAATCCTTGACAGTTAAATTGAGTCAGGTAGGGAGATGCAGACTTCCGGGTTGGGGCCCTCGGGACTCTAAGAATCAATGGCTGGAGACAATAGGTGACATGGCTCAAAATGGTTGTCAATGGCTTACGCAGATGTATTCAGTCTCTGTAATCTTTCATATTCCTTTCTACCATTACTCATTTTGTTTCACTCTTATACTTGTCAAAACTCTATTGATTCTCTTCACTCATTTTCTTGTCTACCTTTGTATGCTATTTGGAACGTGGCAACTCGAACTGCTGCACTTCGATGCCAAGTTCTATGTTGAATCCAGCCAGCCAGCCAGAGAAGTTAGTCTGTTCTGTACTGGAAGGTCTAGAGCATTTGTGGCCTCCTTCCCATCAGAACGTGAGTTATGGCACACTCAAGAACAAATTGTTTTTAGAGATGGGAGAGTTTGGCAATCAAATTGTGGTTATGAAACACCTGGTTCAGGTTTCTTTTTGTTTGGGAAATGGGCGTAGCGTCATCTGGGGGATATGGAGTTTGAGCACTGACGAATCTTTAGCGGGCAGGTGCAGAGTGGCAACAACAACTTCTCGAGGATGGCTGTTGTGAGTGTCGATGCGCATGTTGCTGGTTAAAGCCATCTTTGTGTCCAACATGATTATTGTCCTGGCATCGATGTCGCACATACGGACAAGATTTGACGAAATGTCATGCCCCTCAATTCTAGCAGAATAATGGAGGTTTTATTTTCGGGCGTCGATTGGTATCGCGTATGTAACTGGAATGATGGGAGTTTGAGGTAGAAGGAGCCAGAGGTTTTGAGAGGTCTGGCGAACCGTATTGATTTCTGGACCGCCCTGGTTTTCAGACTGAACTAAACTGGTTGTTTGAGAATATGTGAGCATCCGGTGGTGTGGCTCGTTGGTTTAAAAACTTGACTTTCAGACAGTAAATGATGATGGGTTCGAAATCCACCCCATGTACTTCTTTCTAAGCCACTAGTTAGATCATGAGGTTTCACACAGCACGTGATTGGCTCATAGTTAGATACTTTAAGAAACTGTTCCGAGTAACTTAGCTTTACTATTTAGCTTGAAATCATTGTGATATTTCAAACTGATTAGCAATAATTTAGTTAGAAATCACTTGTCTGGTACAGATTTTATCATATACGAGGCTATAAGCCACACTTATTGTGTTAGGCTTGATGATACAATCTAGTTGTTGTTTGGGTAGAAGTAGGTGTGAAGTGGGACTCAAACTGGTGGTGGTAGTCCATTGACTGGAAGTTGAGCGTGTAAGTCAGTGAGCGAAAACTATACAATACTTCGACCTACATTTTTGTAATCTATTGCTTCACCTTTCTGTGGATTGACTGCATTCTGGTAGGTGAAGTAGGTGGGACAGATGACTAAAAGCCAAGTAATACCATCCACAGGCATTCCTACTATCTTCATTTAAGATTCTTTGATTGATGTGTCTAGTCCTTTGTTTGGTACAGGCTAGATTGTTTCTATCAGTCAGGTTTGTAATGTGGCCATCACCATGCAAGGTGGCTCGTCATCACGATGCACTTTGAAATATTGGCATTAGATGGTTGGAGGCAATCAGCAGGAAGCCTTGAACCAAAGTTGCTTGTTAGTTGGCACTCAACCAGTCAGCAAGGCGTATCTGCAACCTTCAATTGACTCATGTCCCCTCTGAGATTCGAACCTTCATCACCCAGTGCTTCAGCTGGAAACGTTACCACTGCAAAGTTGACTGACAGAATTCAGTCTGCACCAAACAAAGGACTAGACACATCAATCAAAGAATCTTAAATGAAGATAGTAGGAATGCCTGTGAATGGTATTACTTGGCTTTTAGTCATCTCATCTGTCCCACCTACTTCGCCTATCAGAATGCAATCAATCCACAGAAAGGTGAAGCAATAGATTACAGAAATGTAGGTCGAAGTATTGTATAGTTTTCGCTCACTGACTTACACGCTCAATTTCCAGTCAATGGACTACCACCACCAGTTCAAGTCCCACTTCACACCTACTTCTACCCAGACAACAACTAGATTGTATCATCAGGCCTAACACAATAAGTGTGGCTTATAGCCTTATACATGATAAAATCTCTACCAGACAAGTAATTTCTAACTAAATTAATGCTAATCAGTTTGAAATATTACAATGATTTTAAGCTAAATAGAAAACAATGTTACTCGGAACAGTTTCTTAAGGTATCTAACTATGAGCCAATCACGTGCTGTGTGAAACCTCATGATGTAATTAGTGGCTTAGAAAGAAGTACATGGGGTGGACTTCGAACCCATCATCGTATATATACATATATATATATAATTATTATTGTATCCTTTAATTCCTAGAGGAACATAGGGCTTCAGCCGTGCGTCTCCATTGCGTTCGGTTCTCTGCTAGAGTCTTCACCTGGCTCCATGTATGCCCACACGTTTTCATCTCCTCTTCACATGACCTCCTCCAAGTCACCCTTGCACTGACGACCAACTCGCCGCTTCCCTTTCGGGTTCCACTCGAGCAATGGCTTGTCTAGTGATGTCACTTGATGGTTTCCTCAGAGTATGGCCAATCCATCTTCATTTCTTCCTACCTACTTGTTCCACAATCAGTTACTGGTTGGTTCGCTCCCAAAGATCCCTGTTGCTGATCTTTTCTGGCCAGCCATCTGATCTTGAGTATTGAGCGAAGACAACTGTTAATGAAGGTTTGTAGTTTGTTTGAGATGCTCTTTGTGACACGCCAAGTCTCTGATCCGTATAGTGAGTAGCACTGACTTCACATTGGAGTTGAAAATCCGGATCTTATTTTTGATGCTGAGTGTTGTTGACCTCCACACAGACTTGAGAGTAGTGAACGCTTGTCTTGCTTTTCCGATTCTTGCTTTGATATCCTCGTCAGTTCCGTTCGCCTGTAGTTGAAACGATGCTTCTCAGGTTAGTAGGTAAAAGAGGTTGCTTCTTGCAGACTCCTCTGATTTATGCTGATTGTTGTCTGTTGTTGCTGCTGTTGGTGGTGTTGCCCAGGAATCTTCATCACCTCTGTTTTCTCTACGTTCACCTGAAGTGAGGTCCTATCTATGATGCTTCTTCTGCTAACTTGTTGCTTTTCGCTTGCATGTCTTCCAGTTTTTGGGAAATCAGATATATATCATCAGCGAAGTCCAGATCCTCCAAGTTTTTTGTGTGAGTCCATTTTATGCCTGTTTCCTCATTGCCCACTGTTTGTCGCATTATCCAGTCTACTGCAATCGGGAGAATCATTGGCGATAGTAGGCAGCCTTGTCTTACTCCTGTCCTCACTTCGAAGGATTCCGTAAGTTTCCCATTGTGGATCACTTGGCATGCAGCATTGTCGTATAGCTGTTGGATGAAATGTATAATTGTCGGTGGCACCCCGTAGTAGCGAAGTAGTTTCCAAATCACCTCTCGATCGACGCTGTCAAAGTCCTTTTCAAAGTCGATGAAGTTGAGATAGATAGGTGACTGCCATTCCAGGCTTTGTTCAATGATGATCCGTAATGTGGCGATCTGATCAATGCATGACTTGTTTCTCCTGAATCCAGCCTGTTCCAGTCGAAATTTTTCATCCAGGGCATGTTTGATTGTCTCCAGGATGATGCGGCTTAGTATTTTGCTTGGGATGGACAGGAGCATAATTCCGCGCCAGTTCTTGCATTGACTTAAGTCTCCTTTCTTTGGTAGTTTGAATAAGTATCCTTTCTTCCAATCTTCAGGTACTTTGCCTTCTTTCCACACCTTCTCCAGTAGTGGCGTCATCAAGTCCGCTGTTGTTTCTGGGTCCATTTTCAACGCTATTCCAGTTAGTTTATATATATATATATATATATATATATATATATATATATATAAACTAACTGGAATAATATGATCGCTCACTGCGATTAAAATCAGTATAGCTACTATTTGAGTAAATCATTTTGATGTTCAGTAAAAATATGAGTAATTCTGTTATAAAAGCTGTGAATAACACAGAGAGAAATGTTCGGAAAAATCTTGTTGGCCATGGAGTGTGCGTGAACGCACCAATGAATGACCTTGAACGCATACTATTCATTGGATTACGGGTCCTACCGTTAATTACAACCCCAGTTCGAACGGTTTGCACGAACTGAAGTACAAATTTCATCCTAATATCTTTTTAAGTACTGTTTTGAACTATAGGTTGGTAGTATTAGGGTTGGGATCACGGACTAGATTTGGAAGGTTCGAGTCAAGGGTTTGGTTGAGGATTAGAGTAAGAATAAGTGGTTAGGGTTAGGATTAGCGTTAAGTTTAAGGCAAGGATTAGGGCTGAAGTCGCTGTTAAGTTGTTTTGTTATTATTATTATCTGCATTTTTCCTGTCAATAAATAAATGGGGGGGGGGCGGAAATGGATGATACTGCTTATATGGGTGTGAAACCGTTTTGATAGATGTGAAACTTGAAAACAAATACCTTTCATTGTAATTGGGAAATATTTTTGAGTTACGTCAGGGCGAAATATGGTCTTTAATTTGTTATATTATTATTATTTTGTGTATTTTTCTTCTAAATAAATGATTTTTTTATTCAAGTGTTGGTTTTCAAGGATTCCATCATGAGCTGACATCCGTTAGAGGACTATCGGAAAACCTGGGAGTACTGGACGGCTCTTTTGTCAGTCTAGTTTTGGTCTCTTCAACAGTACGCACCCACTGCCAGGGTTCGAACCTAGACGTAGACCATTAAGCCACTGAGACCCGATTCAATGGTCTATGAACTCCAACTTTTGCCAATTCATGATATGGCGCCACCACTAGCGAATGTCATCCATGGCCAGTATTTGTCCTCATACCCAATCTGCTGTATCCCACTGGTCACGAGCTCGTCTTGTAACTAGAAAGTCGTGGGTTCGAATGTCAGTGGGTGCGCACTGATGAGTTCCAAACTAGGGCGAAATAGCTATCCAGTACTCCCAGGTTTTCCAACGGTCTTCCGACCGACGTCAGTTCATGATGGAATCCTGAAACGGTTTTCTGATATAAAATACACAGGTCTTTCCCACTGGTTACCTCAAGGTTATCGATGCGTTCTCACTCTCTTGTCGCTATTGTTTATGTTCACCGTCGTGTTTTGGTTTTATAAATACATTGGCATTATTTTAATTCAGTTTATAATAGTTATTTTTATGTTTGAGTGGAAATTAACAATCGTCAAAAGCGTCATTTGACCATTCAAGTTATTTTCAAGAATGAGGTTGTAAGGATTAGATTTGTTTCAAGTTTGGCCACGGATTGATATCATTGTTAGAGACAGCTAGCTGTTTCGTCGTGGTTTGGGACTCGTCGAGAGTACGCACCCACTGCCAGGGTTCGAACCCAGGACCATCCGGCTACAAGGCAAGCTCATAGACCATTCAACCACTAGGGTACCAATCAGTGGCCAGCGCATGGATTCTAACTTCGACCAGTGTCGCCAATGTCATCCGCGGAGAGTATTTGTGCTCAATCCCTACCGGATGGACTCCACTGGTGATGACTTCATCCCCTTGATTTTCTAATGATTCTCTAACTGATTATCAAGCCGTGCTCAAACTTCAAACAAATCAAACTGACTCTTTAAAATTAGTCTGACGAAGTTGCTTTCTGTTCCTAGTGGAACAGAAGACTTCAACAGCACATCTCCATTCCACTCTGTTTTCTTTTTCTTGCAGTCCTTTTAAGCTGACTTGAAAATTGCCAGCCACAAGCTTCCATTTCCCCTCCACATGATCTCCTCTATATCACCCTTGGACCCATGCCCAACTAATCGCCACCTATTCGGGTTCCACTTGATCGATAGCCTGGCTCATGATATCATCTAGCATGAACTCTGGCATCTCGAGCCATGGATGTATGTTGTGTTTCGGAGACACGCATCCAAGACCCGAGTGTGGTCATTCACTTAACCTCACTCGGTCAATAAGGTGAATCTACGAAATTCACTTTCAGGGTGTCAGGAGACCCTTCAGCGAGCTCGCGAGGGCTCTCAGGTGTAAGGATAACACTAAGTGTTAGTGAGGAAAAATCACTTCGCGACTGGATCCCAGTAGATAGTCGTATGTGTGCAGTCCGTCTGAATGGGTCCGTTAAAAGAAGGAAAGACGGTGCTACCCGTCGTTGTCTTTTCGTAGTCTCCGCTTACGCCCCAACAGACTGCAGTTCGGATGAACTAAAGAATGACTTCTACCTAGTCATCGCCTTCCTCGACGGGCAATGTTAGCTGACATAGGATCAGGCTAGAAAAGAGCTAGCCGTGGTCAAACCAAAACATGGCTTCAC
Organism: Trichobilharzia szidati; assembly: GCA_944472155.2. Taxonomy (NCBI): domain Eukaryota; kingdom Metazoa; phylum Platyhelminthes; class Trematoda; order Strigeidida; family Schistosomatidae; genus Trichobilharzia; species Trichobilharzia szidati. Next base: position 194,310,120 of record OX235271.1, read on the forward strand.
CAGTCAATGAAATCTACAACAGTTTGTTTAAGCCACGTAGGGAGGTGTAGACTTCCTGGTTGAGGTCCTCGGAACGGTAAAAGCCAATGGTTGGAAACAATTGGTGATATGGCTCAAAATCCTCGTGTTCAATGGCGCAGATGCATCCACTCCTTGTGACTTATGATTTCCAATGAAACTGTTTTGTTCTTCGTTATTACTATTCCTTTGTCTCACACCTCTGTTTACCGTCTATATTATGGATTTCTTTTACTTTCTTCTCTTGTTTTGTGTGCTACATGGAGGGAGTGTGGCGACTTGAACTGGCGCACATATGTGGAAAGTTCTATGTCGAAAACAGACAGACAGACTCATGATGTCATCACTACATCGTCTTCTTAGCGTATGCCCAATCCATCTCCACTTGCCTTTTGAATATTTGTTTGGTAATAGGTTCTGAGTTGATTCGTTCCCAGAGTTCCTTGTCGGTTATCCTTGCCATCTATCTGATCTTCAATATGAAGCCAGTCGAGGTGGCAGTTGTTGATGAAAGTCTGTAGAGTAGGCTTTGACATGCCAAGCCCCTGAAATGTATGGAAGCATTGATTTGACATTGGTGTTGGGAATTGGGATTTTTGTACTTATATATACATATAATCATATCTTAAATTTATTTTGCGAATAGCTTCTTCTCAACATATTAGAACACGACAAAGTGGTAACTGTAAGAAAGGTAAAAGAAACATTTCTGCGAGAGTATACATGTGGTGGTTTACACTCTGTTCACCCATTAGAGATCTTCTTTGTATCAGACTAAGAGGCATATTTATTACATGAAGACTTACCATACTACCTACCCATTTTGGTCCAACTAAAGTCGATAGGATGGCGTCGGTGGCATAGCGTTAGGACGCTAGCCGACCATGCACATGGTTCGGAGCTCGATCCCCGGCCGACGCACTGCTTTACCTCGCTAAGCCAGAAATAATGCTGGTGAAGAGGAAAGGTTGGGCATGAGGCTAGCAACCTTATCCTGTAAAATAATAAGCACTGCTACAGAAACTTCAAGCCACTAGCTTGAAGCCCTATGTTCCTCTGGGGAACGTGAAGGAAAGAAAAAGTCGATAGGATGGGACTCGAACGCAAGACTTCAGTGATTGAGCTGCTAAGTACCTAAAACAATGGTACCCCCACACCTCTAAAATACTAATATTTTTAAATTAGATTTAATTTTTAGTTTTTTATCTATATATATCTCTCTCTCTATGTCTCATGTTTCTATTTTTAGATTCAAGAAAAAATGTGATGAATGTAAAGATACACTGATTGCAAATGGTTATACACAATTTACTGTAGAAGATTTCCATGAACAGGTAAACAGACAATTGATCAATAATCTTTTATGAATATAAAAACAAATATAATAGTTCAGCAAAGAGTCTCTTCTCGGCGGTGAAATCATTCACTTAACTGTACAATCGCATTTATATGCAGTTATTTTATGAGTGTGTGTACATTGTTTTTTGATTCCTACTGGTCAATATGAGTGGTAGTTGGATGCCATAACTCACTAAGACACTGGTAAAATACTGCAGATTTTCCTGAACTCCTTGATGAGCAACAGTCTTCGAATGTTTGGCATGTGATTCGCTCCCGCCAAATGTAAGATGATGTTACAGGACTGGACTACATTGGTTTCTGGCTTAGAAATAAGGAGTGAAGTGGTAGAGCACGTTGGCCGCTTCACTTATTTGGGAAGTTGCATCAGCCAGCCCCAACGGGTTGATCGCTGACGGAATCTCAGCATTGAAACAGAAGGCTTGTTTCGCATATGCCAGTTTACGCCGTCTCCCGCTTAATAGATGTGATATCGGCTGGATATCGACCAAGGGACGTGTGTACTGTTCAGCAGAAGTTCGCTCCGTCCTCCTTTATGGCTGTGAGTGAGGCCTGACCATTGAGAGTGGAAGACGTGAAAAGCCTGACCGGCTAGCTGTCTTTGATCATAGGTGCCTGCGTTCTATCTCCCGTGTGAAGTGGTATAATAGGATGAGCAATATTGAGTTTGGGCATCGGTCGAGTGCTAGGTAAGGAGGGGAAATCAATCGACGAGGCTGTGAAGCAGCTGCATGTATTGAGATGGTTAGGACATGTGTTACGCACGCATGCCTTAGCTAACATAGGATCAGGCTGGAAAAGAGCTGGCGGCGGTCAAACCAAAACATAGCACCAGTCAATGAAATCCACAACAGTTAGTTTAAGCCACGTAGGAAGGTATAGACTTCCTGGTTGGGCTCCTCAGGACGGTAAAAACCAGTGGCTGAAGACAATCGGTGATATATCTCAAAATCGTTCTCAATGGCTGATGAAGATGCATCCACTCCTTGTGACTTATAATTTCCAGTGACAATATATTGTTCTTCATTATACCTATTCCTTTTTTCTCATATCCCTATCTACTGTCTCTATTATGCATTTCTTCTCTTGATTTGTGTGCTACATGGAGGGAGTGTGGCGACTTGAACTGCCGCACATATGCGCAAAGTTCTATGTCGAAAACAGACAGAAAGACAGACCATCACTCACATTACCCAATAGGGCGTACTGGTGATATCAAAACTAATCTAAAAAACTGGGCAACCATTTCCCTCGTTTAGAGCAGACCCCATTGGCTGTGCATTCGGTCTAATTCAGCCACGACAGGCGATTAATTTCAAACCAATCGAGTTGTGGCCAACTAGCTACTAGCAAGAACTTTCTGTTTAAAAAAAAATTACATTTACGTTTCCAGGGAAACACAGGGCCTCCAGCTTGAACTTTGAAGTTTTTGTATAACATTTTCTGCTATTTTTACGGAATGGGGTCTTTCGCCTCATGCCAAACCTTCCTCTTTTCACCGGGCTTATTTCCCAGTGAATAGGAGTTAAGTAGTGCGCCGATCAGGGATCGGATCCCAAACCATGTGAGCGGCGTCGTTGACGAGTATTTATTCTCTCACTGCACCACTGACGTACAACTTGGACGAACTAGTAATGCATGAAGTTGAATTCTAGTGTGGTAGTTGTGTTCTCTGAGCTGGATGGTTTTAGTTGTGAAGCTTTCACTGTCTTACTAGGCAACAGCCTCAGTGTCCATGCTTCAATTTAAAGTCGAATCAAATTCGTAATTTGGAAACTACACACACACACGCACACACACTGACAGATCGATGCGAGATGTCAGCACAGTTTTCTTTACAAGACTGAAGTCAATTCAGATCATCACAGATAATATATGATCTATTTGACATCATAAATAGGCAGTCAAAGAAACAAGCAAAAATGCATGAGGCTATATACTACTGATTGATTGATATAAGTAGTAATTGGATACCACTCGCATTAATCAGTAGTACGTGAAACCAGCGTGTGCTACTGACAAGCCTGTATAAAGTAGTATATTGTTTGTAAAGTCTTATTGAATGCTAGGGCGTGGTTTCGATCCACAGACACCCCCACTGGGTTATGAGCCCAGCATGATCTCTTTCTTACTTTCTAATATATTATTTCACACAAGAATCTTTCAATTCTTCTCTTCTCAACTTATAATCTATCGCTGTGCTATTCAGTATTTTTGTAGGAGAAGAAATCACCCACAGTATGTACTACTTACAAAGTCTCATAAGTAGTACATGCCTTATGTGTATATAAATGTATATATCTTTAATAGATCTTTTTTTTTTCTTTACTCTTTTTCATATAATTCTAGTTTGTTGGTATGGTTGATCGATTTACAGTGGATGGTGGAACACTAGAAGAACTGGAAGAAGTGTTCAATGATCAAGCGTATTCAGATTATTATGTTGTATTCTTAAGGTATATCCTCTTATTTGGGTTAATTTTTTCTCTTTCTTTATTTGATATTACCTATCCTTTAAAATTCATTAGGAAGATCACTAAAGGCCAAAAAGAAAATAAAAATAATCGTGAAACTAGTAATAATAACATAAATAAGAGAGAATATAAGTCATCTACAGTTATACCATATAAAGAGGGGACATCTGAAACCCTACGTAGGATTCTAAATAAAGCAGGAATTAGGGTGGCATTTGAACCAACAAACTCACTTAGGGACAAGCTCTGTAGGTTAAAGGACCCAGTGGACCCAATTAGACAAAATAATATAATTTATATAATACTCTGCAATGACTGTGAGTTAAGTCAACTACATAGGTCAAACTAGTAGGTCAGGGGTAGTCAGATTGTCAGAACATAAGAATTTAGCTAAGGTAAGAATGGTTGACCCAGAGAAGATAAGTAATTTAGAAAAAAGCTCAGCAATTGCAACGCATGCATTAACACAGAACCACACAATAGAGTGGGAGAGGGTTAAAATTCTAGAAAGTTATCTAGGTAGGTGGAGATAGAGACTGGTGGATTACTGAATCCTTGTTCATCGAATCTACACCCAACACATGCAATAGGAATGATTCATCACTCATACCCGAAATATGGGAAATATTACTACCAATCAAATCAAGTGAAAAACAATGGAACTACATAAATGAAGTCGTGTGATTACCTTGATATGATTATGAGCAATAAATTGTGCTCAAAACGTCATCAGTAAACATTACTGTATAACACTGTGAGGCTTTATCAAAACAAAATTTACCCATAATGGAGTTACACTCTACCACAGTGCACAAGTTTTATTCTTACATCAATTGATATTACCCACTTGGTTGTATTATGCGTCGGTAGTTGAGTGATAAATTGCTTGCCAGACAGATGTGGAAGGTATGGGGTCAACTTTCAGATGATCCACTCCTTAACCTCACCTAGTGTGTTTGTGTGTGGATGGTAGTCGATAGCGAGCCCTGAAAAGAGGAAAGGTTGGATGTGAGGTTAGCAACATCACAGCTACTGAAACCTCAAAACTTGAATGATGATCAGGGGAGGCCTTTGTGTGTTTTTGGAAGTGTGCGGGCGGTTGTTACTTCCCGGCTGCCCCCCCCTACGCTGTGGAAGTTGATTTATTCTTGCATGACCTCAGAGCCCAGGGGACAACTGCTTGATGTTGGTGGTCACACACAGCCTGTTTAAACTGATTTTTAGGTTTGGTTCCGTATTAACAAACTTACCGTCGGTTACGGACCACCGTAGGGTACAATTTTTAGGGTCGACCTTTTCTAACCGCCTTTCGCCAGAGTGGAGAAACAGTATAGCTGGCTGGCATGCTGGTCATCTAAGGGAAACACCTCACTGCTGTTACATCTCTGTTCCCTGACAGTCAGACTTTTTCCACAGACCCCGAGCATAATGTTAGAAAATCATACACTTTTCCGGTAACTGCTTTTAGTCTACTCTCTATCCTGATAGTTGTCCTAGCATGGTAGGACCTGCAGGAACATTAGTTCCAACCAATGTAGTTTGTTGGGTGATTGTGATATGCAGGCCTAACCACCATGTCAAGGTAGCAGCTATCGGGGTTGTGAAGTTATATCGATTAAGGTTGTTAGGATCTGTGTTACGCATTCCTAGCCATTGCCTTCCTCTACCGACCGGCAATGTTACCTGATATAGAATAGATGAGGTTGGAGAAGAGATAGTGGTGGTCAAACCAAAACCGACAAGTCTTCATCAGTCAATGAAATCCATAACAGTTAGTTTGAGCCACATCAGGAGATATAGACTGTTTGGTTGAGGTCCTCGGAATGGTAAGAACCAATGATGACTGGAAACAGTTGGTGGTGTGGCTAGAAATCGTTGACAAGAGGCGCAGATACTGCCTTCACTCTTTGTGATGATTTGTCATATTCAATAAAACTCTACTGTTCTTCCATAGTATTATTCTTTCTCCCTCACTTCTGTTTATTATCCCTTTTTTGTTGATTGTCCCTTTACTCTGTTCTGTTGCTTTGTGCAATACAAGGAGGGAGAGTGGCTGTTATGATGCAAGATCTTTTATCACGAGGTCACTGCCTAACTACTGACCAGTGCCCACTTAACTGGTAAAGCAGAACACGCGAGAATCAGCGGTAAAACCAGGTTCATTTATTAAGACAAAAGTGACTGTATTTATACAGAAAATAAGGTAGACTGGAAATCAACCAATCCGGTTTTGAGAGTTTGAATTGTGCAAGCGTCCAATCAGAAGCAGGAACAATTGCATGTCAACGACTTGTTAATAACGCGATAATAACTTGACTGATGACCTGATAATTGCATGTGTTTTGCCTCTTCCTAACACCTCCCCTTGTAAGATAGGGCTACCGGTAGCTTTTGTATCGTGGAATCACTTGTAGGTACTTTGGCGGTCTTGGTTGTCGTTGTGATCTCCTTGGCTGCTGGGACACTTTGCCTTTGTTTCGACTATTTTGGCCATGTGACGTTTTCGGATCCGTCGTATCTATCAATAGCTCAAATTGTACGTCGGCGGACTTGGAATCGTTCAATTGTTGACCAACTAGTCTATTTCTTATTTGATTGGCATGCCTGACCCAAATAAGGTCTCCAACATTGACCTTGTAAATGACTTGGCCTTTTCTTCCAACGATCACTCCAGAAACCCATGGGCGATCTCTCCGTATGTAATCACGAACCAGTACCGACTGACTGACCATGAAACTTCTTTGCTTGGTGCCATGACGTCTATTGAACCAAAATTCACTATTTCGATCACATTTGCTCCGTCTTGATGGGATCGGGATAATTGCATCCAAAGTAGTACGTAATCTTCTTCCAAACATAACTTCTGCCCAAATCAAACAGTGGCAGCTCGAACTGCTGCACTCCCGTGCACTGAAACCTGGTCTGAAGATGTTGTCTAGAATGACAACGAAAGCTTCGCAATTAAATCAACCAGCTCCTCAGAGAACACAAATAATGCAAAGTTCTATGTTGAAACCAGTCAGTCCATGCTTGAAGCCATACGTCCCACTTGTAATGTGAAGAATGATGGCAGTTAGCCTTTCTACCTGGAACACGCATTTTGTGTTGTATATGGGGACTTTTCAGTTGTGTTTATACTCGTATACTGAGAGAGAGAGAGATGATGTTCTCGTTGAGACTCGTTTTAAATGCCATGGCGTTAACCAGTGGGTTCATGAGAACTACTTCTTGTACATTTTTTATCAGTAGTTATTTCCGTAGGTTTATTTTAATTTCTTGCGTGATTTATAGCAGACCTGAATGCTCTGTGTGCATTGACATATGGGCCCTTCTATGATGTTCTGATTGTCATTTCTGATGTAATTTCTTTGCTCACTAAGTAGTGACTTATATCATGCATGCGTATAGGCCTTGGCAGCCACCCAACATGGTGGCTGGCCATCATGATGCACTCCGAATTGTTGTCACTGGACGGTTGAAGGTAATCCACAGGTTTCGTGCTTTTCGTCACTCATCAGTCAACAAAGCGCGTCTACAGTCTTGACGGATCTCATATCCCTTCTGAGATTTGGACCTCGGTCGTGCAGTAGCACAGTCAAAGCTATTCAGGCTAGCACTAGAATTTAAGATATCCTCTTCGTCCTTATCTGGGACTCGTCAGTTTGATGAAAAATTCTAATCAATAATAAATTATGTTTCAGTTGTTACTTTTTCGTTACGAACAACCAACATCAGTTAGAGAGGTCCATGAAAGCCAGGGATCGAAACCGGGACTTTTAGGTTACGAGATTAAGCTTGTTGATCATGGAACCAATCGGGCTGGGATTCAATGACAATTGATTTTTAACTTTGTCAACTTGTGGCATACAATGCTGCCCTCACCAATGCTTTCGATGAATAGTGTCCACTTTGCCTAGACATGGAGTGGATCCCACTGGTGACGACTTCCCACTGCCAGTAGCTTCAAGAAATCCATCTAGTAACCATCAGTGATCTGGTGATTGCTATTCAGATTATAAGATAATCTGTGTTATGAATAAAAGTCAAGATTTTAGAATTATATTGAATTTAGATTTCAAGCTTCTCAACATATATTGGGCAGTTTAAATTATTAACTAACAACTTCAGTCGGGGTATTAGTCCATATAGTAGAGTGCTCGCTTAGCGCATGCGAGAGTTACTGGGATCGATGCCCAGGTACTCCGACTCATCTTGTCTCCATCCTCGAGGCGATGACAAGCATTATCGTCGATGGCTTAGCGGTAGAACACTCACCAACCACGCCTCATGTGGTTCGGAGTTCGATCCCCGGCCGACGAGGCACTTATTTACCTCTCGCTAAGCCAGCAATAAAACCGGTAAAGAGGAAAGGCTGGGTATGGGGCTAACGACCTCATCCTGTAAAAATAAACGCCACTGCTATCGAAACTTCAAGAGAAGCTCTAGGTTGAAGCCCTATGTTCCACTGGGCGGGGGGGGTAAAGGAATAAAATAATAATAAAAATCAATAACTTCAGTTATAGAACCATTGAAAACCTGGGATTGAATACTGAACAGGTGTTTTGTCACCCCCCTCCTATTGTAGGACTATTCAGTATTGCGCACTCAGGACGTTCAGTTTACGATGTCTGATTGCAAGCGGTTCTCTAAATTGAAATCAATAAAGTCTCTACACAAAACACCCCTTTAAAAGGGTTTTGTTTAACTGGTTGCATTGCCTTTTCATGAATTATGTGAGTGTTGTTAATTTCCTTCTTAGTAATGACAAAGTTTAATACAACCCAGTTAATTAACAAAACATTCAAAGATCAAATAGTAATATTGTTTATTAGATTGGAGCGTTGTTCAAATAAACTACACGTGTTGTTTTGAGTGGTTTGTTACAGACTGAATTCTGTTGTCAGGCAAGTTTACAATGTAGTGACCAAGCTCTAGAAGTGTCTTGCCACCACGGTGCATTCCGAAATGATGTTATAGATGGTTGGAGGTTATTCACGGGCCCATCTACTGAACATCCAACACCTCCCTGAATGGGATATTGACACAGGTCCTTCGTCCCTAACTAAGGTTACTAAACCTGTGTCACTAGTCTGACATGAGGCAAAGCTGCGGGACTCGATGGATTGACTTCAGAGGTGTTTAAGTATGGTGGAGACAGTTTACTGTCTGCGTTAACTGAGGTATTAGGCAGCGTCTGGGAATCAAAGGAAGTCCCGTCGAGTTGGTATAAGTCATTGATTATCCCGATATACAAGAAGGGAGACAAGTCTTCCTGTGATAATCACAGAGGGATTAGCTTGACTAATATGGTATCTAAAGTTCTAGACTTCATAATCATGTGTAGGCTAAGCAGTGTCCGGGAGGCACAAACGCGAGAGAACCAGGCAGTCTTTAAACCAGGAAGAGGGTGGCTGTATTGATCATATCTTCACCCTTCGAAAGATTCTAGAACATAGGCATATTTACCGGTGTCCAACAATCATTATATTTCTTGATTCTGTTAACCGAGAGATAATCTGGCGATGCTTGGCTGTAAAGGGAATGCCGAGAAAATGCATTGCGCTGATCAAGGCACTCACTCTACTCTAACTCATGCAGTCAGCCTGGTGAGAGCTTACGGCGAGTTGTCATCTGAAGTGGTGACAATTAGTGGTGTCTGTCAGGGATGCCCACTATCCCCATTTCTATTCAATTTCATCATGGATGTACTAATGAACTTAACCATAACTGGCTGACTTCTAAGACTCAGGGATTGACTTGTTACCAGGGAATAATAGTCTCGTTGACTTAGAATATGCAGATGATATAGTCGTTGTAGATGAAGACGCTGACGAAATACAACAGAGTCTTCTGAACATCTTGAACAGCAGTCTGAGAATGTTCGGCATGCGATTTACTCGTGCTGTCAAATGTCAGATGATGATGCTACAGGACTGGATTACATTGACTAGCTCCTAGCTTAGAGATTGGTAGTGGTCAAGCGGTTGGCGGGGCGTATTGACCACCTCACTTATTTGGGAAGTTGCGTCAGCCAGTACCAACGGGTTGATCGCTGACGAAATCTCAGCACGGATACAGAAGGCTCGCATCGCATATGCTAGCTTACGCCGTCTCTGGCGTAGACGTGATATCTGGCTGGCTATCTACCAAAGAATGTGGGCACTGCTCACCAATCCGTCTTGTCTTCCTTTGTGGCTCTGAGCGAGACATTGCCATTGAAAGTGGAAGACATGAAAGAGAAGGCTAGCTATCTTTGATCCTATGTGCCTGCGTTCTATCTCCCATGTGAAGTGGTATAATAGAGTGAGCAATATTAAGGTTAGGCGTCGATTGTTAGAATAGGGCAGTCAATCGATGAAGTTGTCAAGTTATATCGATTGGGATGGTTAGGACGTATGTTACACATGCATCTTAGCCATCGCCTTCGTCGACATTAGGCAGTGTTAGCTGACATAGGATCGATCAGGCTGTGAGACCTGACCATTAGGAGTGGAAGACATGAAGGTGTAGACTCCCTGGTTGGGATCGTCGAAACGGTAAAAACTGATGGCTGGAGACAATTGGTGATATGGCTCAAAATCCTCGTTCTCAATGGTTGGCGCAGATGCATCCATTCCTTGTGACTTATAATTTCCAATGAAACTATATTGTTCTTCGATATTACTATTCTTTTTGCCTTATATCTCTGTTTACTGTCTCTATTTCGCACTTTCACTATCTTCTCTATCTTTGTGTGCTACATGGAGGGAGTGTGGCGTCTTGAACTGCCGCACATCGGTGCGAAGTTCTATGTTGAAACCAGTCAGTTAGTCAGAAGAGCCCAAATAGCTCAGTGATAGCGTCTCTGACTTCAGCACTTGATGACGTGCGAGTTTGAGTCCACGAATACGCCTTGCTGATGAGGGCCAAAACGCAGGAAGTCTAGGTCCAGGGATTCCTGTGGACTATCCATTCATCGTGCATTTATTATATGATTTCTTGATTACCTTTATCCGTTGCTTATCTTCTATGTATTTCTCATCTGTTACTATATTCTCTTCCCGCTGTTGTTTTAATTTCTTTTTTTCTCGTCTACAGACTTTTAGTTTCTGCATATATTCAGAAAAAGGCAGCATATTTTGTAAATTTTATCGATGAAGGGAAGACGATTAATCAGTTCTGTGAAACGGTATGTTAAGTTTTTTTTAAATGTATATATATCTTTTTATTTATTCCAATCATTACGTTTTATTATTATTATTATTAAGGCTTGCAATTGTACCAATATGATAGGGAAGATTTGTAGCTCAGGTGGATGATTTTGATGTGGTTGTGTTCTCTGAGCTGGATAGTTAATTTGAGAAGCTTTCATAGCCCTACTAGGCGACATCTTCAGCGCATACTTCAATTCGTCGAAGTGAGCTTTTAGATTTCTCCACGAGTTTATTAATCATCTCTCCTGGTGGGTGACCTTGGACGTGATTGGTTGTTTTTGTGTGTTTTCATACCTTCTAGGTTATTTGTATTGTAACTGATTGTTTCTTTGACTTGAACTTTGACCCTCTGTGTGTGAGATTTCCTTCTTATGGATTGATTAATCTTGTCTATGTCAATGTGTCTATTGATTAACGATTCACTGTAGTACCAAGCAGCCTTCTAAAGATTCTCTAGCATTTTTGTTGTTTCCTTTGTCTAATATATGAACGCTGGTTGTCCCAGTATAGTTGATGTCCGTGGTTGTCTGTATGTAGTGATATGAGGGAGTGGATATCATGTCTTTAGACAGCTAGTTTATGTTCGTGGATACGAAGACGAAGGGGACGTCCTCTTTGGCCAGTGTAGTGTTTTTCGCAGTTGATACAATTTATTTTGTATATGATGTTGGTTCCATCTTCTTTCGCTGTTGAGTCTTTTGTTTGACATGGAATTGAGTGAAGTAACTTTGTTGGTTTGTGTACGATGTCAATTCCTAAAGGCTTGAAGAGTTTTGTAGTGATTTCTGAGATGTCCTTTATATATGGTAAGGCGATTTTCTTTGTGCTTTCCTTGAGGGCTTTTGGCTTGATAGGTTGGCTTTGGGGTAGATGTCTTTTGATGAAATTCCGTGGATATCCGTTCTTTTGGAAGAGGGCCATGAGATATCTTTCTTCAGTTTTCCTTCAGGTGGGAGGACAGCGATGAGTCCTGGCCCTCTTGAATTGTGTTTGTATGCAATTCCTCTTGTGTTCTATTGGATTGTTGCTGTTGTAATTCAAGATTTGGTCTGTGTGACCAAATTCTTCACTTCAAATTGAAGTATGCGCTGAAGATGTCACCTAATAGGGCGATGAAAGCTTCGCAAATTAACTATCTAGCTCAGAGAACACAACCACATCAAAATTGTACCAGTGGGTGTCTGTAGTTCAATATTAGAATGTGCTTGCAAGACATGCAGAGGTAGTGTTCAGAGCCGATTCCCGACTGATTCACTCCGAAACCACTTCCCCTACATATGTGTAGGAAGCCTAGAAAAAAGTGAAGATGTAGTGTGCGTGCATCTGGTGACCCCTACTCCCTATCACTTCAAAAACAACATCAATGCTACTGAGGTAATGATGCAACACAGATGTTATTTTCTTTGCAGTAGGATTGTATACTTGACAATACATGCAGAGTCTTCTGAACACCTTGAGCAGCAATCTTCATATGTTTGGCATGCGATTCGCCCCTGTAAAATGTAAGATGCTGCTACAGGACTGGACTACGTAAACTCCTAGCTTAGTGATAGGGAGTGAAGTGATAGAGCATGTTGACCACTTCACTTATTTGGGAAGTTGTATCAGCACCAACAGACTGATTGCCGACTAAATCTCAGCACGGATCCAAAAAGCTCGAGCTGCTTTCGCTAACTTACGCCATCTCTGGCGTAGGCGTGACATCCGGCTATCAACCAAGGGACGTGTGTACTGCTCAACAATTCTCTCCGTCCTTCTCTATGGTGGTGAGACGTGGCCATTGAGAGCGGAAGACATGAAGAGATTGTCTGTTTTTGATCATAGATGTTTACGATCTCTTTCTCGCGTTAGGTGGTATAATAAGGTAAGTAATGTTGACGTTAGGCGTAGAGTGTTGGGCAAAGAGGGAAAATCAATCGACGAGGCTATAAAGTTACATAGATTGAGATGGCTAGGTCCTGTGCTGCGCATGCCTAACCATCGCCTCCCCCGACGGGCATTACTAGCTGATATAGGTGCAGGTTGGAAAAGAGTAAGTGATGGCCAAACAAAAACATGGCCTCATCAATCCATGAAATCCCTGACAGTTAAACTGAGTCAGGTAGGGAGCTGCAGACTTCCGGGTTGGGGCCCTCGTGACTCTAAGAATCAATGGCTGGAGACAATAGGTGACATGGCTCAAAATCGTTGTCACTGGCTTATGCAGATGTATTCAGTCTCTGTAATCTTTCATATTCCTTTCTATCATTACTCATTCTGCTTCACTCTTATACTTATCTAAATTCTATTGATTCTCTTCTCTCATTTTCCTGTCTACCTTTGTGTGCTATTTGGAACGTGGCAACTGAAACTGCTGCACTTCGGTGCCAAGTTCTATGTTGAATCCAGACAGACAGACTAGTTCGTAACTAGTATTATGCCTCTTGTCCTTTGTTTGATGCAGACTGGTACGAGTTGGATCTACTGAAGAGTCGGAAACTAGGTCAACATAAAATCCATAATCTCGATATTTCTGTTTTACCGTCTAATAGATTTTGGAAGGAGCAATTGTCTTCTTTGTTATCGATCGAGTTCCTTATTGGGATTATTAGGCTTTGCAGGAGAACTTCCAATGTTAGATTGTAGCGTGAAAAAAGGAAAGAAGATGGGAAGTTAGACACAGATGTATTGACAGGAAACCCACACACTCAAACAGATATTTAGACTTCCGATCATCCCATCCTATGTCGGTAAAAATAGAATTGGTGAAATGTTTAAGTGGTAGAGCACAAAAACTAAGTAGTACCAAGAAAAATCTAAGACAGGAAGTGAGACATATAAGGGAAGCTTTGAAATTTAATAATTACCCTGATAAATTAGTCAGAAAGTATGTAGGGAAAAGTAAAAATGAAATAAAAAATGATAGTAGTGATAATAATAATAATATTAATGACGACATGCATGTTAAATATGCGCAAGACAACATCAACAATAAGGAATCTAAATCATCAGTAGTACTTCCATACAAGGAAGGAACCTCGGAAACCTTAAGGAGAATTCTTAACAAGGTAGGAATAAAAGTGACTGGCACTCACACCACCCACAAACTAAATTAGAAAAAAGCTTTGTCGGTTAAAGGATCCTGTGGAGCCTTTAAAACAAAACAATTTAGTTTATCAAATACCCCACAATGATTGTCACGTCAAATACATAGGTCAAAGTAGTACAACAGGTCAGTCAGTCAGACTAGCGGAGCATACAAACAGCAAAATCTAGATTAGTTGACCCGATAAGATAAGTTTGGAGAATAGTTCAGCTATAGCACTACATGCAGTTACACACAACTATACAGTAGGATTGATGGGATAAGATGACAGTTTTAAAATCTAATCCAGTCGGACACCTGGAAAATGCTAATACCCCTATGACGATGAATAGGAAAGAATAAAGAAAACTATAAAACTGAAGTTTCGAAGTCGTGTGATTATAATTCATGATATGGTGATGAACAGTAATTGAATTGTGTTGGAAACCTTGTCATCCAGTATGTAATAATACTGTTTCACTCACTGTGTGAACAAACTAATATCGAATTACTTACTACCACAGTGCCCAAGTTTTACACATATATTAATAAAGTTTCTTACTGGATTATTAGGCTTTGCAGGGGAATAGAGTTACCTGTGGATAATCGCTTTCAAATACAGCATTTTGCTGTATATGAAGTTAGCACTAATTGTTTATAACAGAGATTCTCAAGATCCCATATTTCCGTATGGTACAAACAGATAGTGAGTGAGATAGATAGTGTTTTCGAACTCGGTTATACCCCCAGATCATAGATCTTTCCTTATATTACCAAGCTGATGAATCACACTTGTCACGTTTAGGACGATGATATTACCCTGTTGTTTCCCAGGCTGAATTAGGCGGAGTGTTTCTCGAGCCATTCTGGCGTGGGGGTGGGGGTTGGCTATAAAAGACCCCACAACCAAAAATCACATTATATGCCTCAAAGATTCACTAAGGCTTTTCTCATCACTTAAATTTTATTTCGAAGATTTTTTCGGCTACTTATAAAAATTAAGTAGTAATATCAAATTATATAAATTAGAAAACAAGGATTTTGAACGTACAAGTTTGATCACGGATTGATGTCAGTTAGAGAACGATTGAAAACCATCGAGGAGTTGTTCCATCCTAGTTTGGGACACTTTGGCAGTACGCATCCACTGGGTTTAAAACCTGGGACCTCCCGGTTACAAGTCAAGCTCGTGGACCATTCAACCACTGGAATCCGACTCAGTGACCAGCGCATGAATTCTAACTTCTACTAATTCCTGGTTTTAGCACAAGCATCAGCCAGTGTCATTTGTGGCGAGTATTCTTCCTCACTCCCGACTGGATGGACACCGCTGGTCATGAATTCTCACTAGGACCAGGATTTCCAATGGTTCTCTAACTGATATCAATCCGTCGTCAAACTTGAAAAAATAAATCAAATGCCTAAAAATAAACGCGTGAAAATTAATCGGATGCTCTCTAGTGGCTAGTTGCAGGACGAAGTTGCCCGGAGTTCTAGTGGGAATTCATGACTAGTGGAATCCATTCGGTCACCAATGGGGACAAATACTCATCATGGATGACACTGGCTGGTGCTCATGCTAAAACGACAAATTGGTAGAAGCTAGAATTCATGGGCTGGCCACTGAGTCGGATCTAAGAGCTTGCTTTGTAACCGAGAGGTCCTGGGTTCGAACCCTGGCGGTGGGTGTGTACTACCAACGAGTCCCAGACTAGGATGGAACGGCTTTCCAGTACTCCTTTCTGGATTCCAGTGGTTTTCAACCGACATCAAAAGTGGTTGGACGTAAATATTCTTCAAGGAAAGGAGGGGAAGAGAGTCTAACATTTTGGTCAGAATCACAGTTGTATCAGAAAGAGTTCGATGGTATATTAGGTTGCGTAACTAGACTAGTATTTTACTATAGCCAAAAGAGTAAGATGGCTGACGTCTTCCATATTAATTTGTTTATTAGATATATCACACAGTCAGTGAAACAGTATTATTATTTACTGGATGACAAAGTTTCCAACACAATTTACTTATTCTTCATAATCATATCGCCAATTATAATCACACGACTTCGAAACTGGAGTTTTATAGTTTTCTTTGTTTTCTCCTATTTGTCGTCATAGGGATAGTAGAATTTTCCAGGTGTCTGACTGGACATGTTTTGAATCATTTCTATTACACGTTTTTGCAGTTGATTCGATAAATAAAGCCTCCGTTATCAATCTCTCCCTCCACCCTGTTGTTATATTAGATTTTGAAACTGTCATCTTATTCCATCGATCCTATTGTATGGTTGTGTGTAACTGCATGTAGTGAGTGCTATAGCTGCTGAGCTATTCTCTAGATTTCTCATATTATTCGGGTCAACTGATCTAGTCTGACTGCCCATGTTCTACTACTCTGACCTATGTATTTGGCATGACAATCATTGTGGGGTATTAGATAAACTAAATTGTTGTATTTAGTTGGCTCCACAGGATGATTCTTTAACCGACAAAGCTTGTTTCTGATTGAGTTTAAGGGAGGGAGAACCATAGAAAGCCAGCAGGGAACACTGGACAGCCAGCTGTTTCATCTTAGTATGGGAATCATTGGCAGTACGCACCCACTGGGTTTCCAACCCAGCACCTTCCGGTTACAAGGCAAGCTCGTATGCCATTCAGCCACTGTTATTGTCATAATCACTGTATTGCAAACAGTAATAATAATTATACAAAATGGAATTTTTCGCGTTTTTATACTTATTCCACCAATTTAGCTCCTTTTATAAATATGTACATACATAAAATTTAAAATAGTATTAATAATAAAACCACCACTATAAAGAGAATGTTGGTGGAAACATAATGAAGTATAAGTAGACAGTATCATAGATAATACATGTAATAAGAATGATAATCTTTGCTTATTCTCACTTTGCAGTTCAGTTACTGATTTAAGCAGTTTATAAGTTCTTTTCTGACATCGGACTCTCTTTTCACACACAAAACCCGTGCTAAATATGGTGGTGTGGTAGAATTTTTATATTTAGTAGCTGTATGAACATAAATTCTTATGAATTTTCTCCTGGTTTTACCTGAAGAGATACAAGGAGAAAGTTGAGAATAAGTAGAGAGGATGTTCAGTATCAGACAAGATAACTTTAGCCAACTGCTTGCAAGTATTGAAGTGCTTATGGACAATGATGTCAGTTAGCTGAGTCGAAGGCGCACACCACTAACCCTACTTACGATCTTCAGTGTTCCATGTAATATGGCAAAGTCTCTTTTGAGAAGTCCAGGGAAAATAAGTGGGGTGAACAATAAGGAAGGATGGACAGAATACATGAATTAATAGATTATGAGAGAAGAGGTTGATTTATGCCAGCACAAAGTCTCAACTTCTCTATATAGTGAGTCAAACGATCAACAGAGATTTGACGAGAAACTGATGCCGAGATAGGAAATATTCGATTTACTCCCTATCGCAGTGCCGTCAATATTACAGGAATCATGCGGCTGAATCAGTTCACGCAAATCTTGTTCTCATCTGTAACTAAAATCAACAGTGTGACGTTTAGATGGATTAAGTTTAAGACCATTCGTTAACCTTAGATAAGAAACTATTCAATGCAGAAACTACTGGAACAGAAATCGTTGTTCTGTATTAGATGAGGAAACAGGCATAAAATGGACTCACACAAAAAACTTGGAGGATCTGGACTTCGCCGATGACATATGTCTGATTTCCCACAAACTGGAAGATATCCAAGCGAAAAGCAACAAGTTGACAGAAGAAGCATCAAATGTAGGACTTCAGGTGAACATGGAGAAAACAGAGGTGATGAAGATTCCTGGGCAACACCACCAACAGCAACAACAACAGACAACAATCAGCATAAATGGAAGGAACCTGAAAGAAACAACCTCCTTTACCTACCTGGGAAGCATCGTTTCATCTACAGGCGGAACTGACGAGGATATCAAAGAAAGAATCGGAAAAGCAAGACAAGCTTTCACTACTCTCAAGTTCGTGTGGAGGTCAACAACACTCAGCATCAAAATCAGAATAAGATCCGGATTTTCAACTCCAATGTGAAGTCAGTGCTACTATACGGATCAGAGACTTGGTGCGTCATAAAGAGCATCTCAAACAAACTACAGAACTTCATTAACAGCTGTCTTCGCTCAATACTCAAGATCAGATGGCCGGCCAGTAAAGATCAGCAACAGGAAGGGATCTCTGGCAATGAGCGAACCAACCCAGCCGGAACCGATTGTGAAACAAATAGGCAGGAAGAGATAGAGGTGGATTGGCCATACTCTGAGGAAACCATCAAGTGACATCAATAGATAAGCCCTCAAGTGGAACCTGAAAGGGAAGTGACGAGTTGGTCGTCAGTGTAAGGGTGACTTGGAGGGGGTCATGTGAAGAGGAGATGAAAATGTGTGGGCAGACTTGGAGCCAGGTGAAGACTCTAGCAGAGAAGCGAACGCAATGGATACGCACGGCTGAAGCCATATGTTCCTCTAGGAATTAAAGGAAACAATAATAATAATATTAGATAAGGTTCTCTTAAATATCACTTAACGATGAAGTATTAACAACTGGATGACGTAACAGCCAATCAACTCTCTCTTTCTCTCAGACATAAACTTTGTCGCTTTTAGGACCCAATAGATCCAATTAAGAAAAATAATTTACCAAATACCAACCATGTAATGCTGACTGTTAGTGAGGTCAATGACATGGGTCAGTCAAACTAGTAAGTAGATCGGGGTCAGTCAACTAGATTATTGGAACATGGAAATTCTTAGCTAGATGTAGAATGTCTGACCCTTGTAAGATCAATAATCCAGATAAAACCGAGCCAATGCATTGGATTGCAGTCACTTTCATGTAATCACACACCACCATAGGGTGGTGGGGACAGAGTGAGAGTATTTAAGAGTAATATAGTTAGATGGAGACGAGGAGAGGTTAATCACTGAAGCTTTGTTTATCTTTGAGTCAACACCGCCCACAGGCAATTGGAATGACCGCAACGCCTATGATACCGGAGATATGGAGAGGGGGCATCAAACAACAAGGGGAAGATGGAGAGAGGAAAAGAGAGAAAATATACATGCATTGTGAAATGTGTGAATAAAATTGATTGATGATTATGAGTGGCAATAATTTATGCTGGAATCCTTGTCATTCAGTTTTTAATACTGCATCAGTTGTTTCGTCCTTCTGGTACTCTTCAGTGGTACGCACTTATGATCCTACATGGTATCGGACCCGGTACCTTCGGGTTATGAGGGGAGCTCGTTGACTATCCTGCCAGTGGAAAGAAGTCCAATTTCCCAGTGTTGTCCACCCCTCTCGGTGGACCCCGATGGTCATGAATTCCCATTAAAACTTCAGGCAATTTCATCCTATAGTCAGTGACACTATAGTGGGCACTGGATGAATTTCCAAATGTCTGTTCGCCAGAGCTATTTGATCGCTTTTAAGATTGATCAAGAAATTAACGTTTATTCTTTTTTGTTTTTTTCTCTCTCTTTGCCTTTATTTTCAAACACAATACAACACCGACAACAACCAATGCCCCAACAATAGGAAGTTGAACCAATGGCTCGTGAATCAGACAACATTCATGTCGCTGCATTGGCTTTAGCTGTTGAATTGCCTATCTATGTAGAAAATTGTCAACAATCGGGTGAACTGAATCGAATTGAATTTCCTGCACACAGTGATCTAATGAATATGGATGATGGTGATGAACAACAACACGTCTCCGATGTGACTGGTGGTCGTTGTGATGGTGGTTGTGGCGGTGCTGGTCAAGAGGCTTCCAATGATAGTTGTCATTGTCAACACCCTGCTGTTCATCAGGAGAAAGATCATATTATCGACTATAAGACGAATCCTCCAGTCACTCTGTTATACAGACCAGGTCATTATGATATCCTCTATCCTAATTCAAAAAAATAAACACGGCGTGGAAAACCAGAAGAGTTTCGGCAGCGATTTATTTCCTTGGATAACAACAATTGGACTAATGCATGAATGAATTAAGGAAGGAATACTTGAATGTGTTGACTTCGTTTCTCTTTTATTAGATAACTAACCAACTATCTAACTAACTAACTAACTAACTTCTTAATGCTTTACAAAATGAATGACGAATAGGTCTTCAGTTATTATTATTATTATTACCATCATTACTATTTTTTTCTTTCATGTGTGTATGTTTGTTTACCTTTGTTTTCTGCTTTCTTGCCTTCGTCTATACCACCTTTCTCCAACCCTACCCCACACCACTTCACCCCACTTATTATCTTGTTTTTGTGTTTTCATGTGTTATTAATGACCACAGTGATGATGTTGATGATGACGTTGCCTTTTGTTGTTTTGTTCTTTTCCTTTCCAATGATAATTTCCAAATGATTTCGGAATGGTGCTTTTGTCTTTTCTCTTTGCCGTTGTTGTTGTTGTCGTTGCAGTTTTGGAGCTGGGTACACAACTGATTATGAATGGGCCTGGCTTCGTCTAGTACATTTAAGTCAACTTCGATCTGACTAGCAAGCACTTCACTTCCGACCCCTAGATAAGAAATAGGAAGTGAAGTGGTAGAGCACGTTGACCGCTTCACTTACTTGGGAAGTGCCATTAGCCAGTGCCAATGGGTTGATTGCTGACGAAATCACAGTACAGATATAGAAGGCTCGTTTCGCATATGCCAGTTTACGCCGTCTCTGGCGTAGATGTGATATCCGGCTGGATATCGATCAAAAGACGTGTGTACTGCTCAGCAGTCCGCTCCGTCCCCCTGTATGGCTGTGAGCGAGACCTGGACATTGAGAGCGGAAGATATGGAAAGGCTGGCTGCCTTTGATCGTAGGTGCCTGAGTTCTAACTCCTGTGTGAAGTGATGTAATAGGATGAGCAATATTGAGGTAAGGCATCGGTCGAGTGCTAAGTAAGAAGCGGAAATCAATCGACGAGACTGTGAAATTACATCGACTGAGATGGTTAGGACATGTGTTACGTATGCCTAGTCATCGCCTCCTCGACAACGGGCAATGTTAGCTGATATAGAGTCAGACTGGAAAAGAGCTAGCGGTGGTCAAACGAAAACATGGCACCAGTCAATGAAATCCACAACAGTTAGTTGAAGCCAGCCAGTCACGTAAGAAGGTGTAGACTTCCTGGTTGAGGTCCTCGGAACGGTAAAAACCAATGGTTGGAAACAATTGGTGACATGGCTCAAAATCGTTCTCAATGGCAGGCGAAGATGCATCCACTCCTTGTAACTTATGATTTCCAATCAAACTGTTTTGTTCTCCGTTATTACTATTCTTTTGTCTCACACCTCTGTTTACTGTCTATATTATGCACTTCTCCTACTTTCTTCTGTTGCTTTGTGTGCTACAAGGAGAGGGGAGTGTGGCGACTTGAACTGCCGCACATATATGCAAAGTTCTATGTCGAATACAGACAGACAGACAGTTTTGGAGTTGGGTACACAACTGATTATGAATGGGCTTGGCTCCTTCTAGTACATTTAAGTCAACTTCGATCTGACTAGCAAGCATTACATTACTGCTACTGCGCGTAGTAGTGGTGGCGGTGATGGTTGATGTGTATGGTGTTATCTAACTACTTATATTAATCGGTTAGAAGTAGTATATAGTATCATGAATTTATGCTGACTTTATTGATTGCTGTCTATGGTATCAAGAAGACCACATATGCTGTGTGTGTCTGTGTAATTTCCCAATTGCCTGCCCGAGCGTCCGTGTGTGAGTGTGTGTGAATTGCTCTGCATCCACCTGTCCATCGACAGACCTCCCACTTCCACTCGTCAACATGCACACACGCACACGCACAGAGGGAGAGAGTGGCACGCACGCACGCACAAAGACAGAGATATAGGTGTGCAGATAGTGGGTGGTTGTCTGTGAGAGTGACAGCGACACAGATGGAGACAGACACGTGGACCCGGACTGACCCAGTCACGCGTCCACTCACCCACACAAATGTGTGGTCCGCTAGTCTGAGGAATGCAGCTGAGTGCAGAGTGTTGACCGGTAATAGTGTTGTCGGCTTCGAAGTCCTCCTGATGACTACTCGTAGGCAACCTGTGCATCGGGAATTGTGACTGTGACTGTGTAGGTAGGTATCACGCACGGGTGGGAGTTGTTGGTGTCGTCGCGATTGTCGTTTGACGAGGATGGATGGAGACGTGTGTTGATGACATCATGTGTATGATGAGCGAGTGTAGATGTATTTGTGATGTGTGTGAGTGTGGGTGTGTGATTGTTGAATAATCAATTATTTGTTTGTCGATGAGATGATGATTTGCGAGTGGATTAAGTGTGTGTGTGTGTGTGTGTGTGTGTGTGTGGTGGGTAGAGTGAGTTAGTGTTGTTGTGTCGGTGTCGTCCCGCGTGGTCTAGTGGTTAGGATTCACCCAGGCGGCCCGGGTTCGATTCCCGGCGCGGGAGCGCTTTTAGCTGATCACCCCCCGTCCAGACACACAACACGCTCAACACTAATCCCATCAAAACAAAACATCAGCTCATCAGCGTCACACGTGTCAGTCAGTCGTCTCAGGTGACGCTGTGTCAAATCAATCCATCAATGCTGATTTGATTGTCAATTCCCGACGAGTCAGTCGACCACACAACCAACCAACCAACCAACACTCCACTATCGCTGCACAAAAGATGCACAGGCTGACAGACACACAGACAGTCAGCCAGACAGATTTCCGCTGATGTCGAAGTGAACATGTTGAGTGGAATGACGTGTGAGTTTGTGCACCGACAGATGAATCGTGCTTGAGGAGACTGTGTTTGACGGAGTGATGAGATAGGTAGATAGATCTAATAGTGTCGATTGTTGAGGGTGATGTGAGTGGTGAGGCGGAGAGAGGGAGAGGGGTGATTTCGTCAGTGACTCACCGGCTGACTGACTGACTGAGTGTGAATGGCGCTGAGTGAGTGACAGAGTGAGGTGGGGTGTTGGTTGGTAGTTGGGTTTGTTGTTTGGTGGGTGAGTGGGTGGGTGAGAGTGGTGTTGGAGGTGGGGATGTCTCTGAGGGTAGTGATTGATGGTGAAGAGTGAGTGAGTGAGGTGGACTTCTGTGTGGACTGTAGGTTGTAGTGAATTGTGTGCATGTGTGTACGTGTGCACGTGTGTTAGTGTTAGTGGAGGCGTTGATGTTTATTTGGTGTTGTGTTGGGAGGCGAAAGTAGTGGATGGCTGGGCATATGGATTGGCGTGATGAGTGAGTAGCAGTCCAGTGGAGGCCGGAATAGCTCAGCAGGGAGAGCGTTAGACTGAAGATCTAAATGTCCCCGGTTCGATCCCGGGTTCCGGCATGTGGATGAGCATTTTCGTCGTCCCGTGACACACAACACCAAACTCAGACACATAAGTGTCCCAGTCGAAGAACCAGTCAGTCACAAGCACTCTCTGCCTCTCACTGACCACGCGTCGCTTAGCACAACACACCCAACCTGTGAAGATTCACTCACTCACTCACTGACTCACTCACTCACTCCGTCCGTCACCAGGTTCTTTGTCACACAGATTATCTATCAGCGAATCGGTCGGTCGGTCGGTCGGTCAGTGTGTTGGCTTAGTGCTCTCTGTTTTCTCTCTCTCTCTCTCTCTCTGTCAGACTGTTTGACGCCGTCTGTGTCTGTCCGAGTGTCGGTGTGTGAGTGTGTGTGTATATGTGTGTGTGTGTGTGTGAATTGCTCTGCATCCACCTGTCCATCGACAGACCTCCCACTTCCACTCGTCAACATGCACACACGCACACGTACACGCACACGCACAGAGGGAGAGAGTGGCACGTACGCACGCATGCACGCACGCACAAAGACAGAGATATAGGTGTGCAGATAGTGGGTGGTTGTCTGTGAGAGTGACAGCGACACAGACGAAGACAGACACGTGGACCCGCACTGACCCAGCCACGCGTTCACTCACCCACACAAATGTGTGGTCCGCTAGTCTGAGGAATGCAGCTGAGTGCAGAGTGTTGACCGGTAATAGTGTTGTCGGCTTCGAAGTCCTCCTGATGACTACTCGTAGGCAACCTGTGCATCGGGAATTGTGACTGTGACTGTGTAGGTAGGTATCACGCATGGGTGGGAGTTGTTGGTGTCGTCGCGATTGTCGTTTGACGAGGATGGATGGAGACGTGTGTTGACGACATCATGTGTATGATGAGCGAGTGTAGTTGTATTTGTGATGTGTGTGAATGTTGAATAATTAATTATTTGTTTGTCGATGAGATGATGATTTGCGAGTGGATTAAGTGTGTGTGTGTGTGTGTGTGTGTGTGTGTGGTGGGTAGAGTGAGTTAGTGTTGTTGTGTCGGTGTCGTCCCGCGTGGTCTAGTGGTTAGGATTCCTGGCTTTCACCCAGGCGGCCCGGGTTCGATTCCCGGCGCGGGAGCGCTTTTAGCTGATCACCCCCCGTCCAGACACACAACACGCTCAACACTAATCCCATCAAAACAAAACATCAGCGTCACACGTGTCAGCCAGTCGTTTCAGGTGACGCTGTGTCAAATCAATCCATCAATGCTGATTTGATTGTCAATTCCCGACGAGTCAGTCGACCACACAACCAACCAACCAACCAACACTCCACTATCGCTGCACAAAAGATGCACAGGCTGACAGACACACAGACAGTCAGCCAGACAGATTTCCGCTGATGTCGAAGTGAACATGTTGAGTGGAATGACGTGTGAGTTTGTGCACCGACAGATGAATCGTGCTTGAGGAGACTGTGTTTGACGGAGTGATGAGATAGGTAGATAGATCTAATAGTGTCGATTGTTGAGGGTGATGTGAGTGGTGAGGCGGAGAGAGGGAGAGGGGTGATTTCGTCAGTGACTCACCGGCTGACTGACTGACTGAGTGTGAATGGCGCTGAGTGAGTGACAGAGTGAGGTGGGGTGTTGGTTGGTAGTTGGGTTTGTTGTTTGGTGGGTGAGTGGGTGGGTGAGAGTGGTGTTGGAGGTGGGGATGTCTCTGAGGGTAGTGATTGATGGTGAAGAGTGAGTGAGTGAGGTGGACTTCTGTGTGGACTGTAGGTTGTAGTGAATTGTGTGCATGTGTGTACGTGTGCACGTGTGTTAGTGTTAGTGTTATTGGATGTGTTGATGTTTATTTGGTGTTGTGTTGGGAGGCGAAAGTAGTGGATGGCTGGGCATATGGATTGGCGTGATGAGTGAGTAGCAGTCCAGTGGAGGCCGGAATAGCTCAGCAGGGAGAGCGTTAGACTGAAGATCTAAATGTCCCCGGTTCGATCCCGGGTTCCGGCATGTGGATGAGCATTTTCGTCGTCCCGTGACACACAACACCAAACTCAGACACATAAGTGTCCCAGTCGAAGAACCAGTCAGTCACAAGCACTCTCTGCCTCTCACTGACCACGCGTCGCTTAGCACAACACACCCAACCTGTGAAGATTCACTCACTCACTGACTCACTCACTCCGTCCGTCACCAGGTTCTTTGTCACACAGATTATCTATCAGCGAATCGGTCGGTCGGTCGGTCGGTCAGTGTGTTGGCTTAGTGCTCTCTGTTTTCTCTCTCTCTCTGTCAGACTGTTTGACGCCGTCTGTGTCTGTCCGAGTGTCGGTGTGTGAGTGTGTGTGTATATGTGTGTGTGTGTGTGTGAATTGCTCTGCATCCACCTGTCCATCGACAGACCTCCCACTTCCACTCGTCAACATGCACACACGCACACGTACACGCACACGCACAGAGGGAGAGAGTGGCACGTACGCACGCATGCACGCACGCACAAAGACAGAGATATAGGTGTGCAGATAGTGGGTGGTTGTCTGTGAGAATGACAGCGACACAGACGAAGACAGACACGTGGACCCGCACTGACCCAGCCACGCGTCCACTCACCCACACAAATGTGTGGTCCGCTAGTCTGAGGAATGCAACTGAGTGCAGAGTGTTGACCGGTAATAGTGTTGTCGGCTTCGAAGTCCTCCTGATGACTACTCGTAGGCAACCTGTGCATCGGGAATTGTGACTGTGACTGTGTAGGTAGGTATCACGCATGGGTGGGAGTTGTTGGTGTCGTCGCGATTGTCGTTTGACGAGGATGGATGGAGACGTGTGTTGACGACATCATGTGTATGATGAGCGAGTGTAGTTGTATTTGTGATGTGTGTGAATGTTGAATAATTAATTATTTGTTTGTCGATGAGATGATGATTTGCGAGTGGATTAAGTGTGTGTGTGTGTGTGTGTGTGGTGGGTAGAGTGAGTTAGTGTTGTTGTGTCGGTGTCGTCCCGCGTGGTCTAGTGGTTAGGATTCCTGGCTTTCACCCAGGCGGCCCGGGTTCGATTCCCGGCGCGGGAGCGCTTTTAGCTGATCACCCCCCGTCCAGACACACAACACGCTCAACACTAATCCCATCAAAACAAAACATCAGCGTCACACGTGTCAGCCAATCGTTTCAGGTGACGCTGTGTCAAATCAATCCATCAATGCTGATTTGATTGTCAATTCCCGACGAGTCAGTCGACCACACAACCAACCAACCAACCAACACTCCACTATCGCTGCACAAAAGATGCACAGGCTGACAGACACACAGACAGTCAGCCAGACAGATTTCCGCTGATGTCGAAGTGAACATGTTGAGTGGAATGACGTGTGAGTTTGTGCACCGACAGATGAATCGTGCTTGAGGAGACTGTGTTTGACGGAGTGATGAGATAGGTAGATAGATCTAATAGTGTCGATTGTTGAGGGTGATGTGAGTGGTGAGGCGGAGAGAGGGAGAGGGGTGATTTCGTCAGTGACTCACCGGCTGACTGACTGACTGACTGACTGGCTGACTGACTGACTGACTGACTGACTGACTGACTGACTGACTGACTGACTGACTGACTGACTGACTGACTGACTGACTGACTGACTGACTGACTGACTGACTGACTGAGTGTGAATGGCGCCGAGTGGTGACAGAATGAGGTGGGGTGTTGGTTGGTAGTTGGGTTTGTTGTTTGGTGGGTGAGTGGGTGGGTGAGAGTGGTGTTGGAGGTGGGGATGTCTCTGAGGGTAGTGATTGATGGTGAAGAGTGAGTGAGTGAGGTGGACTTCTGTGTGGACTGTAGGTTGGAGTGAATTGTGTGCATGTGTGCACGTGTGTTAGTGTTAGTGTTATTGGATGTGTTGATGTTTATTTGGTGTTGTGTTGGGAGGCGAAAGTAGTGGATGGCTGGGCATATGGATTGGCGTGATGAGTGAGTAGCAGTCCAGTGGAGGCCGGAATAGCTCAGCAGGGAGAGCGTTAGACTGAAGATCTAAATGTCCCCGGTTCGATCCCGGGTTCCGGCATGTGGATGAGCATTTTCGTCGTCCCGTGACACACAACACCAAACTCAGACACATAAGTGTCCCAGTCGAAGAACCAGTCAGTCACAAGCACTCTCTGCCTCTCATTGACCACGCGTCGCTTAGCACAACACACCCAACCTGTGAAGATTCACTCACTCACTCACTCACTCCGTCCGTCACCAGGTTCTTTGTCACACAGATTATCTATCAGCGAATCGGTCGGTCGGTCAGTGTGTTGGCTTAGTGCTCTCTGTTCTCTCTCTCTCTCTCTCTGTCAGACTGTTTGACGCCGTCTGTGTCTGTCCGAGTGTCGGTGTGTGAGTGTGTGTGTATATGTGTGTGTGTGTGTGTGAATTGCTCTGCATCCACCTGTCCATCGACAGACCTCCCACTTCCACTCGTCAACATGCACACACGCACACGTACACGCACACGCACAGAGGGAGAGAGTGGCACGTACGCACGCATGCACGCACGCACAAAGACAGAGATATAGGTGTGCAGATAGTGGGTGGTTGTCTGTGAGAATGACAGCGACACAGACGAAGACAGACACGTGGACCCGCACTGACCCAGCCACGCGTCCACTCACCCACACAAATGTGTGGTCCGCTAGTCTGAGGAATGCAACTGAGTGCAGAGTGTTGACCGGTAATAGTGTTGTCGGCTTCGAAGTCCTCCTGATGACTACTCGTAGGCAACCTGTGCATCGGGAATTGTGACTGTGACTGTGTAGGTAGGTATCACGCATGGGTGGGAGTTGTTGGTGTCGTCGCGATTGTCGTTTGACGAGGATGGATGGAGACGTGTGTTGACGACATCATGTGTATGATGAGCGAGTGTAGTTGTATTTGTGATGTGTGTGAATGTTGAATAATTAATTATTTGTTTGTCGATGAGATGATGATTTGCGAGTGGATTAAGTGTGTGTGTGTGTGTGTGTGTGTGTGTGGTGGGTAGAGTGAGTTAGTGTTGTTGTGTCGGTGTCGTCCCGCGTGGTCTAGTGGTTAGGATTCCTGGCTTTCACCCAGGCGGCCCGGGTTCGATTCCCGGCGCGGGAGCGCTTTTAGCTGATCACCCCCCGTCCAGACACACAACACGCTCAACACTAATCCCATCAAAACAAAACCTCAGCGTCACACGTGTCAGCCAGTCGTTTCAGGTGACGCTGTGTCAAATCAATCCATCAATGCTGATTTGATTGTCAATTCCCGACGAGTCAGTCGACCACACAACCAACCAACCAACCAACACTCCACTATCGCTGCACAAAAGATGCACAGGCTGACAGACACACAGACAGTCAGCCAGACAGATTTCCGCTGATGTCGAAGTGAACATGTTGAGTGGAATGACGTGTGAGTTTGTGCACCGACAGATGAATCGTGCTTGAGGAGACTGTGTTTGACGGAGTGATGAGATAGGTAGATAGATCTAATAGTGTCGATTGTTGAGGGTGATGTGAGTGGTGAGGCGGAGAGAGGGAGAGGGGTGATTTCGTCAGTGACTCACCGGCTGACTGACTGACTGAGTGTGAATGGCGCTGAGTGAGTGACAGAGTGAGGTGGGGTGTTGGTTGGTAGTTGGGTTTGTTGTTTGGTGGGTGGGTGGGTGAGAGTGGTGTTGGAGGTGGGGATGTCTCTGAGGGTAGTGATTGATGGTGAAGAGTGAGTGAGTGAGGTGGACTTGTGTGTGGACTGTAGGTTGGAGTGAATTGTGTGCATGTGTGCACGTGTGCACGTGTGTTAGTGTTATTGGATGTGTTGATGTTTATTTGATGTTGTTTGGGACGCGAAAGTAGTGGATGGCTGCGCCCATGGATTGGCGTGATGAGTGAGTAGCAGTCCAGTGGAGGCCGGAATAGCTCAGCAGGGAGAGCGTTAGACTGAAGATCTAAATGTCCCCGGTTCGATCCCGGGTTCCGGCATGACCACGAGCATTTTCGTCGTCCCGTGACACACAACACCAAACTCAGACACATAAGTGTCCCAGTCGAAGAACCAGTCAGTCACAAGCACTCTCTGCCTCTCACTGACCACGCGTCGCTTAGCACAACACACCCAACCTGTGAAGATTCACTCACTCACTGACTCACTCACTCACTCACTCCGTCCGTCACCAGGTTCTTTGTCACACAGATTATCTATCAGCGAATCGGTCGGTCGGTCGGTCGGTCGGTCGGTCAGTGTGTTGGCTTAGTGCTCTCTGTTCTCTCTCTCTCTCTCTCTCTGTCAGACTGTTTGACGCCGTCTGTGTCTGTCCGAGTGTCGGTGTGTGAGTGTGTGTGTATGTGTGTGTGTGTGTGTGAATTGCTCTGCATCCACCTGTCCATCGACAGACCTCCCACTTCCACTCGTCAACATGCACACACGCACAGAGGGAGAGAGTGGCACGTACGCACGCATGCACGCACGCACAAAGACAGAGATATAGGTGTGCAGATAGTGGGTGGTTGTCTGTGAGAATGACAGCGACACAGATGAAGACAGACACGTGGACCCGCACTGACCCAGCCACGCGTCCACTCACCCACACAAATGTGTGGTCCGCTAGTCTGAGGAATGCAGCTGAGTGCAGAGTGTTGACCGGTAATAGTGTTGTCGGCTTCGAAGTCCTCCTGATGACTACTCGTAGGCAACCTGTGCATCGGGAATTATGACTGTGACTGTGTAGGTAGGTATCACGCATGGGTGGGAGTTGTTGGTGTCGTCGCGATTGTCGTTTGACGAGGATGGAGACGTGTGTTGACGACATCATGTGTATGATGAGCGAGTGTAGTTGTATTTGTGTTGTATTTGTGATGTGTGTGAATGTTGAATAATTAATTATTTGTTTGTCGATGAGATGATGATTTGCGAGTGGATTAAGTGTGTGTGTGTGTGTGTGTGTGTGTGTGGTGGGTAGAGTGAGTTAGTGTTGTTGTGTCGGTGTCGTCCCGCGTGGTCTAGTGGTTAGGATTCCTGGCTTTCACCCAGGCGGCCCGGGTTCGATTCCCGGCGCGGGAGCGCTTTTAGCTGATCACCCCCCGTCCAGACACACAACACACTCAACACTAATCCCATCAAAACAAAACATCAGCTCATCAGCGTCACACGTGTCAGTCAGTCGTTTCAGGTGACGCTGTGTCAAATCAATCCATCAATGCTGATTGTCAATTCCCGACGAGTCAGTCGACCACACAACCAACCAACCAACACTCCACTATCGCTGCACAAAAGATGCACAGGCTGACAGACACACAGACAGTCAGTCAGACAGATTTCCGCTGATGTCGAAGTGAACATGTTGAGTGGAATGACGTGTGAGTTTGTGCACCGACAGATGAATCGTGCTTGAGGAGACTGTGTTTGACGGAGTGATGAGATAGGTAGATAGATCTAATAGTGTCGATTGTTGAGGGTGATGTGAGTGGTGAGGCGGAGAGAGGGAGAGGGGTGATTTCGTCAGTGACTCACCGGCTGACTGACTGACTGAGTGTGAATGGCGCTGAGTGAGTGACAGAGTGAGGTGGGGTGTTGGTTGGTAGTTGGGTTTGTTGTTTGGTGGGTGAGTGGGTGGGTGGGTGAGAGTGGTGTTGGAGGTGGGGATGTCTCTGAGGGTAGTGATTGATGGTGAAGAGTGAGTGAGTGAGGTGGACTTGTGTGTGGACTGTAGGTTGGAGTGAATTGTGTGCATGTGTGCACGTGTGCACGTGTGTTAGTGTTATTGGATGTGTTGATGTTTATTTGATGTTGTTTGGGACGCGAAAGTAGTGGATGGCTGCGCCCATGGATTGGCGTGATGAGTGAGTAGCAGTCCAGTGGAGGCCGGAATAGCTCAGCAGGGAGAGCGTTAGACTGAAGATCTAAATGTCCCCGGTTCGATCCCGGGTTCCGGCATGACCACGAGCATTTTCGTCGTCCCGTGACACACAACACCAAACTCAGACACATAAGTGTCCCAGTCGAAGAACCAGTCAGTCACAAGCACTCTCTGCCTCTCACTGACCACGCGTCGCTTAGCACAACACACCCAACCTGTGAAGATTCACTCACTCACTGACTCACTCACTCACTCACTCCGTCCGTCACCAGGTTCTTTGTCACACAGATTATCTATCAGCGAATCGGTCGGTCGGTCGGTCGGTCAGTGTGTTGGCTTAGTGCTCTCTGTTCTCTCTCTCTCTCTCTCTCTGTCAGACTGTTTGACGCCGTCTGTGTCTGTCCGAGTGTCGGTGTGTGAGTGTGTGTGTATGTGTGTGTGTGTGTGTGTGAATTGCTCTGCATCCACCTGTCCATCGACAGACCTCCCACTTCCACTCGTCAACATGCACACACGCACAGAGGGAGAGAGTGGCACGTACGCACGCATGCACGCACGCACAAAGACAGAGATATAGGTGTGCAGATAGTGGGTGGTTGTCTGTGAGAATGACAGCGACACAGATGAAGACAGACACGTGGACCCGCACTGACCCAGCCACGCGTCCACTCACCCACACAAATGTGTGGTCCGCTAGTCTGAGGAATGCAGCTGAGTGCAGAGTGTTGACCGGTAATAGTGTTGTCGGCTTCGAAGTCCTCCTGATGACTACTCGTAGGCAACCTGTGCATCGGGAATTGTGACTGTGACTGTGTAGGTAGGTATCACGCATGGGTGGGAGTTGTTGGTGTCGTCGCGATTGTCGTTTGACGAGGATGGAGACGTGTGTTGACGACATCATGTGTATGATGAGCGAGTGTAGTTGTATTTGTGTTGTATTTTTGATGTGTGTGAATGTTGAATAATTAATTATTTGTTTGTCGATGAGATGATGATTTGCGAGTGGATTAAGTGTGTGTGTGTGTGTGTGTGTGTGTGTGTGGTGGGTAGAGTGAGTTAGTGTTGTTGTGTCGGTGTCGTCCCGCGTGGTCTAGTGGTTAGGATTCCTGGCTTTCACCCAGGCGGCCCGGGTTCGATTCCCGGCGCGGGAGCGCTTTTAGCTGATCACCCCCCGTCCAGACACACAACACACTCAACACTAATCCCATCAAAACAAAACATCAGCTCATCAGCGTCACACGTGTCAGTCAGTCGTTTCAGGTGACGCTGTGTCAAATCAATCCATCAATGCTGATTGTCAATTCCCGACGAGTCAGTCGACCACACAACCAACCAACCAACACTCCACTATCGCTGCACAAAAGATGCACAGGCTGACAGACACACAGACAGTCAGTCAGACAGATTTCCGCTGATGTCGAAGTGAACATGTTGAGTGGAATGACGTGTGAGTTTGTGCACCGACAGATGAATCGTGCTTGAGGAGACTGTGTTTGACGGAGTGATGAGATAGGTAGATAGATCTAATAGTGTCGATTGTTGAGGGTGATGTGAGTGGTGAGGCGGAGAGAGGGAGAGGGGTGATTTCGTCAGTGACTCACCGGCTGACTGACTGACTGACTGACTGACTGACTGAGTGTGAATGGCGCTGAGTGAGTGACAGAGTGAGGTGGGGTGTTGGTTGGTAGTTGGGTTTGTTGTTTGGTGGGTGAGTGGGTGGGTGGGTGAGAGTGGTGTTGGAGGTGGGGATGTCTCTGAGGGTAGTGATTGATGGTGAAGAGTGAGTGAGTGAGGTGGACTTGTGTGTGGACTGTAGGTTGGAGTGAATTGTGTGCATGTGTGCACGTGTGCACGTGTGTTAGTGTTATTGGATGTGTTGATGTTTATTTGATGTTGTTTGGGACGCGAAAGTAGTGGATGGCTGCGCCCATGGATTGGCGTGATGAGTGAGTACCAGTCCAGTGGAGGCCGGAATAGCTCAGCAGGGAGAGCGTTAGACTGAAGATCTAAATGTCCCCGGTTCGATCCCGGGTTCCGGCATGACCACGAGCATTTTCGTCGTCCCGTGACACACAACACCAAACTCAGACACATAAGTGTCCCAGTCGAAGAACCAGTCAGTCACAAGCACTCTCTGCCTCTCACTGACCACGCGTCGCTTAGCACAACACACCCAACCTGTGAAGATTCACTCACTCACTGACTCACTCACTCACTCACTCCGTCCGTCACCAGGTTCTTTGTCACACAGATTATCTATCAGCGAATCGGTCGGTCGGTCGGTCGGTCGGTCGGTCAGTGTGTTGGCTTAGTGCTCTCTGTTCTCTCTCTCTCTCTCTCTCTGTCAGACTGTTTGACGCCGTCTGTGTCTGTCCGAGTGTCGGTGTGTGAGTGTGTGTGTATGTGTGTGTGTGTGTGTGAATTGCTCTGCATCCACCTGTCCATCGACAGACCTCCCACTTCCACTCGTCAACATGCACACACGCACAGAGGGAGAGAGTGGCACGTACGCACGCATGCACGCACGCACAAAGACAGAGATATAGGTGTGCAGATAGTGGGTGGTTGTCTGTGAGAATGACAGCGACACAGATGAAGACAGACACGTGGACCCGCACTGACCCAGCCACGCGTCCACTCACCCACACAAATGTGTGGTCCGCTAGTCTGAGGAATGCAGCTGAGTGCAGAGTGTTGACCGGTAATAGTGTTGTCGGCTTCGAAGTCCTCCTGATGACTACTCGTAGGCAACCTGTGCATCGGGAATTGTGACTGTGACTGTGTAGGTAGGTATCACGCATGGGTGGGAGTTGTTGGTGTCGTCGCGATTGTCGTTTGACGAGGATGGAGACGTGTGTTGACGACATCATGTGTATGATGAGCGAGTGTAGTTGTATTTGTGTTGTATTTGTGATGTGTGTGAATGTTGAATAATTAATTATTTGTTTGTCGATGAGATGATGATTTGCGAGTGGATTAAGTGTGTGTGTGTGTGTGTGTGTGTGTGTGTGTGGTGGGTAGAGTGAGTTAGTGTTGTTGTGTCGGTGTCGTCCCGCGTGGTCTAGTGGTTAGGATTCCTGGCTTTCACCCAGGCGGCCCGGGTTCGATTCCCGGCGCGGGAGCGCTTTTAGCTGATCACCCCCCGTCCAGACACACAACACGCTCAACACTAATCCCATCAAAACAAAACATCAGCTCATCAGCGTCACACGTGTCAGTCAGTCGTTTCACGTGACGCTGTGTCAAATCAATCCATCAATGCTGATTTGATTGTCAATTTCCGACGAGTCAGTCGACCACACAACCAACCAACCAACACTCCACTATCGCTGCACAAAAGATGCACAGGCTGACAGACACACAGACAGTCAGTCAGACAGATTTCCGCTGATGTCGAAGTGAACATGTTGAGTGGAATGACGTGTGAGTTTGTGCACCGACAGATGAATCGTGCTTGAGGAGACTGTGTTTGACGGAGTGATGAGATAGGTAGATAGATCTAATAGTGTCGATTGTTGAGGGTGATGTGAGTGGTGAGGCGGAGAGAGGGAGAGGGGTGATTTCGTCAGTGACTCACCGGCTGACTGACTGACTGACTGAGTGTGAATGGCGCTGAGTGAGTGACAGAGTGAGGTGGGGTGTTGGTTGGTAGTTGGGTTTGTTGTTTGGTGGGTGAGTGGGTGGGTGGGTGAGAGTGGTGTTGGAGGTGGGGATGTCTCTGAGGGTAGTGATTGATGGTGAAGAGTGAGTGAGTGAGGTGGACTTCTGTGTGGACTGTAGGTTGGAGTGAATTGTGTGCATGTGTGCACGTGTGCACGTGTGTTAGTGTTAGTGTTATTGGATGTGTTGATGTTTATTTGGTGTTGTTTGGGACGCGAAAGTAGTGGATGGCTGCGCCCATGGATTGGCGTGATGAGTGAGTAGCATTCCAGTGGAGGCCGGAATAGTTCAGCAGGGAGAGCGTTAGACTGAAGATCTAAATGTCCCCGGTTCGATCCCGGGTTCCGGCATGTGGATGAGCATTTTCGTCGTCCCGTGACACACAACACCAAACTCAGACACTTATCCCAGTCGAAGAACCAGTCAGTCACAAGCACTCTCTGCCTCTCACTGACCACGCGTCGCTTAGCACAACACACCCAACCTGTGAAGATTCACTCACTCACTCACTGACTCACTCACTCACTCCGTCCGTCACCAGGTTCTTTGTCACACAGATTATCTATCAGCGAATCGGTCGGTCGGTCGGTCGGTCAGTGTGTTGGCTTAGTGCTCTCTGTTTTCTCTCTCTCTCTCTCTCTCTGTCAGACTGTTTGACGCCGTCTGTGTCTGTCCGAGTGTCGGTGTGTGAGTGTGTGTGTATGTGTGTGTGTGTGTGTGTGTGAATTGCTCTGCATCCACCTGTCCATCGACAGACCTCCCACTTCCACTCGTCAACATGCACACACGCACAGAGGGAGAGAGTGGCACGTACGCACGCATGCACGCACGCACAAAGACAGAGATATAGGTGTGCAGATAGTGGGTGGTTGTCTGTGAGAATGACAGCGACACAGATGAAGACAGACACGTGGACCCGCACTGACCCAGCCACGCGTCCACTCACCCACACAAATGTGTGGTCCGCTAGTCTGAGGAATGCAGCTGAGTGCAGAGTGTTTGTTGACCGGTAATAGTGTTGTCGGCTTCGAAGTCCTCCTGATGACTACTCGTAGGCAACCTGTGCATCGGGAATTGTGACTGTGACTGTGTAGGTAGGTATCACGCATGGGTGGGAGTTGTTGGTGTCGTCGCGATTGTCGTTTGACGAGGATGGAGACGTGTGTTGACGACATCATGTGTATGATGAGCGAGTGTAGTTGTATTTGTGTTGTATTTGTGATGTGTGTGAATGTTGAATAATTAATTATTTGTTTGTCGATGAGATG
Organism: Trichobilharzia szidati; assembly: GCA_944472155.2. Classification (NCBI taxonomy): domain Eukaryota; kingdom Metazoa; phylum Platyhelminthes; class Trematoda; order Strigeidida; family Schistosomatidae; genus Trichobilharzia; species Trichobilharzia szidati. Next base: position 194,346,312 of record OX235271.1, read on the forward strand.
ATGATTTGCGAGTGGATTAAGTGTGTGTGTGTGTGTGTGTGTGTGTGTGTGGTGGGTAGAGTGAGTTAGTGTTGTCGTGTCCATGTCGTCCCGCGTGGTCTAGTGGTTAGGATTCCTGGCTTTCACCCAGGCGGCCCGGGTTCGATTCCCGGCGCGGGAGCGCTTTTAGCTGATCACCCCCCGTCCAGACACACAACACGCTCAACACTACTAATCCCATCAAAACAAAACATCAGCTCATCAGCGTCACACGTGTCAGTCAGTCGTTTCAGGTGACGCTGTGTCAAATCAATCCATCAATGCTGATTTGATTGTCAATTTCCGACGAGTCAGTCGACCACACAACCAACCAACCAACACTCCACTATCGCTGCACAAAAGATGCACAGGCTGACAGACACACAGACAGTCAGTCAGACAGATTTCCGCTGATGTCGAAGTGAACATGTTGAGTGGAATGACGTGTGAGTTTGTGCACCGACAGATGAATCGTGCTTGAGGAGACTGTGTTTGACGGAGTGATGAGATAGGTAGATAGATCTAATAGTGTCGATTGTTGAGGGTGATGTGAGTGGTGAGGCGGAGAGAGGGAGAGGGGTGATTTCGTCAGTGACTCACCGGCTGACTGACTGACTGACTGACTGACTGAGTGAGTGAGTGAGTGAGTGAGTAAGTGAGTGAGTGCGGGAGAGAGTGAGGTGGGGTGTTTGTTGGTTGTTGGGTTTGTTGTTTGGTGGGTGAGTGGGTGGGTGAGAGTGGTGTTGGAGGTGGGGATGTCTCTGAGGGTAGTGATTGATGGTGAAGAGTGAGTGAGTGAGGTGGACTTCTGTGTGGACTGTAGGTTGGAGTGAATTGTGTGCATGTGTGCACGTGTGCACGTGTGTTAGTGTTAGTGTTATTGGATGTGTTGATGTTTATTTGGTGTTGTTTGGGACGCGAAAGTAGTGGATGGCTGCGCCCATGGATTGGCGTGATGAGTGAGTAGCATTCCAGTGGAGGCCGGAATAGTTCAGCAGGGAGAGCGTTAGACTGAAGATCTAAATGTCCCCGGTTCGATCCCGGGTTCCGGCATGTGGATGAGCATTTTCGTCGTCCCGTGACACACAACACCAAACTCAGACACTTATCCCAGTCGAAGAACCAGTCAGTCACAAGCACTCTCTGCCTCTCACTGACCACGCGTCGCTTAGCACAACACACCCAACCTGTGAAGATTCACTCACTCACTGACTCACTCACTCACTCCGTCCGTCACCAGGTTCTTTGTCACACAGATTATCTATCAGCGAATCGGTCGGTCGGTCGGTCAGTGTGTTGGCTTAGTGCTCTCTGTTTTCTCTCTCTCTCTCTCTCTGTCAGACTGTTTGACGCCGTCTGTGTCTGTCCGAGTGTCGGTGTGTGAGTGTGTGTGTATGTGTGTGTGTGTGTGTGAATTGCTCTGCATCCACCTGTCCATCGACAGACCTCCCACTTCCACTCGTCAACATGCACACACGCACAGAGGGAGAGAGTGGCACGTACGCACGCATGCACGCACGCACAAAGACAGAGATATAGGTGTGCAGATAGTGGGTGGTTGTCTGTGAGAATGACAGCGACACAGATGAAGACAGACACGTGGACCCGCACTGACCCAGCCACGCGTCCACTCACCCACACAAATGTGTGGTCCGCTAGTCTGAGGAATGCAGCTGAGTGCAGAGTGTTGACCGGTAATAGTGTTGTCGGCTTCGAAGTCCTCCTGATGACTACTCGTAGGCAACCTGTGCATCGGGAATTGTGACTGTGACTGTGTAGGTAGGTATCACGCATGGGTGGGAGTTGTTGGTGTCGTCGCGATTGTCGTTTGACGAGGATGGAGACGTGTGTTGACGACATCATGTGTATGATGAGCGAGTGTAGTTGTATTTGTGTTGTATTTGTGATGTGTGTGAATGTTGAATAATTAATTATTTGTTTGTCGATGAGATGATGATTTGCGAGTGGATTAAGTGTGTGTGTGTGTGTGTGTGTGTGTGTGTGTGTGGTGGGTAGAGTGAGTTAGTGTTGTTGTGTCGGTGTCGTCCCGCGTGGTCTAGTGGTTAGGATTCCTGGCTTTCACCCAGGCGGCCCGGGTTCGATTCCCGGCGCGGGAGCGCTTTTAGCTGATCACCCCCCGTCCAGACACACAACACGCTCAACACTACTAATCCCATCAAAACAAAACATCAGCTCATCAGCGTCACACGTGTCAGTCAGTCGTTTCAGGTGACGCTGTGTCAAATCAATCCATCAATGCTGATTTGATTGTCAATTTCCGACGAGTCAGTCGACCACACAACCAACCAACCAACACTCCACTATCGCTGCACAAAAGATGCACAGGCTGACAGACACACAGACAGTCAGTCAGACAGATTTCCGCTGATGTCGAAGTGAACATGTTGAGTGGAATGACGTGT
>OX235271.1:194363752-194368752 GCA_944472155.2 Trichobilharzia szidati
CATGGAAAATTTAAATGTACACGGGAGGTTACTGATAAATTGTGAGTAGTAAAATTTTTATGTCGAAATTACGTTACAACTACTTCAAATGCATAAAAACTCATCAGTTAATTGATATGTTTCTCTTAATGTGATTATAATTACATGTATAGATCCACAGTTTCCAGTTGAATATTTTCAAAACATCCTAAAAGCAGAAGACAGAAGTAGGTGCTGACACTTAAAAGTAATAATGGTAGTATTATTTTCCTGATAACTACACCGTTTTCTGTCATACACTAATGCAGACAGACACACACGCGTACACACATGTATGTTTGTATATAAACTTATATAATTTAAGAATAGTGACCAATAGCATTACATTGCAGTCACACTGAGAAATTCACCTGTGACTTGTTATTGTCACTTTGACTGTGATAATGTAAGAGGTCAAGGTATTTCGGAATAATGTCACTCATGTGACTCGTATGACTCACAGGATATCGTGTCACGAATATGGTTTTATATGTTGGCTGATGCTTACTGGCCAATCAGTGGAGTTTATGAAAAGATCTGTGGTCAATGTTAATTGCAGCGCACCGTTTTTTTTGTTTATCTGGTTTACAGTCCCACAGTGTGCGCGCACTTTTAAACTGTTCACGATGCAGGTAAGTGGTCGGTGTGGTTCATATCTAATTTTCTCCTAGTCTAACACTAAATACCCTATTTTAAGCCTAAAAAGATTACGTGAACGTAACCTACGATTGACCTGCCATTATACCACATTTTACAGAAGGTATAAACGTAACTATGCGGAGTTACTAGCGTCGATGTCAACGGAGGCTGTCACACATGCTGTCCCTCCTGTTGAAGTCGAGTCGTCTTCAGTGAACACTGATACCATGACCATTGAAACCGAGGTAGTGCCATCGCCACCTTGCAGCAGCCTAACACCAGCTGCTAGTACTTCACAAATGTGCCCACAAGTCTCTTCTGAACGTGATGAAATCACAAGCATGCTACTCAATATCATGGTGACCGCGAACCTATCACAAGCAGGCGCTAACAGAATCTTGGAGGTATTCCGTACGAAATTGCCTCAACTACCGACAAGTGTTCGAAGTGTCCTCAGAATGTGTGGCTCTTGCGAGTCTACACTACTTGGAGATGGAATGTATTGCCACATCGGTCTCCAAAAATGCCTGCAGCACTACATGGTTGATAGTCACTACAAGACGATTGAGCTGCAGTTGAATGTCGACGGATTGTCCATCTCCAAGTCTTCTAACCAGCAGTTATGGCCCCTGTTAGGTAGAATTACGGCACCTTACCTAAGTAGTGTATTCATGATAGGTATATACGGTGGTCCTAGCAAACCGAGCAGTTATAGAGAGTTATGCAATGACTTAGTATCTGAGCTAAAGGATATATTAAGTCAAGGCATACACATTACCAAACTGAATAGGCATTTCAACGTTCGTTTGACAGCCGTCATCTGTGATGCACCGGCTAGAGCGGACGTGAAATTTATAGTAGGTCATAATGCCAGTGCAGGTTGCGACAAATGCACAGTTACTGGAAGAAAAGTTGACGGCAGAATGACATTTGGAAATGGAATTTTTCCAATCCGGACTGATGGCAGCTTCCGTCAAAGGATGCAGTCAAGTCACCACCGTGGACAGAGTGCTTTTGAGGATTTAAACATTGATATGGTTAAGTGCTTCCCTCTTGACCCAATGCACCTAGTCTATTTAGGGGTAGTTAGGAAGCTTATAAGTCTCTGGCAAGACTTAGCTAAAAGGAAGGAAATGCACGTAAACCGGCTTATGCTTGAAAGCATTGATGGGAAGATATTAGCTTCTGCTGGAATGACACCCAGGGACTTCCCCAGAAAGTGTAGAGGGCTCACCGAAGTTAGTCGGTGGAAAGCCACTGAATGTCGCATCTTCCTCCTATACCTAGGGCCTGTTTTACTTAAGGACACTATGCCACCTGCAATATACCGCAACTTCCTAAGACTTAGTATACCTGTTTACCTTCTTTCCAACAAAAGGTTTTACCGTAATTACTTGGAAGGTTGCAGAGATGAGTTACTCAACTTCCTCAATGAGTTTGAATTTATTTATGGCAGGGAGCACTTAGTTTATAACATACATTGTCTGCAACACTTAGCGGAAGATGTACGTGAAATGGGTCCTTTAGAATCGTTTTCCGCGTTCCCATTTGAGTCTTATATGCAGACAATTAGGCGTTCCATCCATTCTAACAATGCCATTGCTAAGCAGGCGGCGCAAAGATTTTCAGAAAAGGTATTCCACGACTGCAATTCAGGAGCAAGACACGATAACCTTATAGATGAATGTGAAATAGATGTAGATAGGCAAATAGTTCACACCAAGCGTACAGTTATCACTTCCTCTCCACCAGATAACGTCGTCATAGCCTACCGTATACCTGGTCGTATAACGCATATACACAATGATAGACTTACATTTAGACCTTATATGGACGCTTGTGATTTTTTCGACCAGCCATTTAAGTCCTCAAATATTGGAATATGGAAATGCTCCAAATTAAGCCCCCACACGGTAGAAATTAAGCCATCACTTATCACTTGTAAGTGCTTCTGTATTCGTACAGACAAGTATGAAGTAGCAGTGCCGTTGCCTCATACTTTCGCAGAAACTGCTTAGACTGATTGCGTCAACCGTCGACATTCCTGCATTCAGTGACCAGCGGACTAATCAGACTGTAAACTTCGTTTATATCATATTTACTTATTTCTTACAGGACGGAAGGAAAACTTACGCTGTGATAACAAAAAGGGGTACAAAGGACTTGTGCATAGTCGCCAGAAAATGGATGCCGTCTGATGAGATGTGCGTGTATCACAGCGATGTCACGGATTCCGAAGTTGAAGCATGTATCGATCCTAGACCGGATTGGTACATAATTTACTGTCAGACGTTAGCAGAGCAAGGTAACTGTTTTGGTATTAACTACATTCCCGTAAATAGACTCTTTTCCAGAAGCCAAGAGTGCTTTGTCAGCTGCACAAAGACTGCATAATATCATGTCAAATTCTGTGAATCTCGAGGAGACATTGCCCCAAACCAATTCAAAACGTCAAAGGTAGATTCCTCTTATCCGTTAATGACACAATACAGGGTGGGGACAAAGAACTCCGCCTCGTACGTTTATGACTCCGCTGAACTGGAAGCTGTGGAGGCACAGAAGGTGTGTTGGTCATCGAAATACCCAGACACTAATTTCATGGACACTGTGATGACACCAACAGCCAGGTAGCGCATTCATTTAATATTTTTATTCCTTCAGCACTTCCAGTCCACAAATGCCTGTGGCGACGTCGTCACCAATCACACAGTCAAATAGGCAGACTACGTATGTTATTTTTAATCACTAGTTACTTTGCAGTAAGGAAATCACTGATTCCTATGACAAATCGGTGACTGAGTCGCACTCCCTTAGCGAAAGAGTGAAGTCCATTGAAGGAAAACTTGATTTCTTGAAAGAAGAAATGCAGTCACTTAGTAAACTGGTGAGGCAGTTTGTTTCAGCAAATAAGTCGGGCGACGTCACCACCTTAGGAACCGGGAAGTCGTCAATTGACAATAGTCAACTGCAATTCCCCTTGACGACTGAAGAAGAGTTTAACCAACTTGAAGCTTCAGTGAGAAACCCAAAATTCAGAGATTCTTTCGTAAGTTCATTGTTAACCTTCATTTACGTTCAGATGACAAAACTGGCTGAGAATTTATCGTACAATCCGCAGTCTTCCTTGAAACGAATGCTGAATTACATATGGGAGCCTAAGCTGTCAAGTCGCTTCACTGCGTACGGAACATCGAAGAAGCTAGCTCTCTTAAAATGTCACTTCTATAAAGTTATAACGTGTAAGCGTGCTTTATTTAAATATTTCTTTCAGCCGTCATTGTCAGCAAGTTCGCTTCTGCTACGATGCCCGAGGACGAGGTTATAAAAGCTTTGAGAGATACTACTAAGGCCTACTTCCACGACGTACGTGATCGTGTCTACAAAAGGTGTACCCGACCAAGAGTAAGTAAAGTTTCTTTTAAATTAAAGTTACTATACTGCAAACCTTTGTATGAATATCAATAAACGCAAATTATTTTTCACAGGTTGCTGTTGACAAGAAGAAGAGTGACCAGAACATCTCTGCTGTAAGTGACAATTTCATTAAATGAATGCTGTCTAAATGTATGATCCCACTGCCAGTAAATAGCGTGTAATTGTCAACGCTATGAAAACTAGTTCTGTTAGTTACATGCACTAGATGTTTAGGTAGATAGTTTGTTCAACAGTACACGGTTTGCCTTTTACGACTCAATTATTTTTTTATGTTTACTGGGAAATTCAACATTAGAGATTACTCACACTTAAGGTCTTTCAGTGTGAGTATTTGTATGTGAACAAATAATTTATTTGCACTTAATAATGAATCTAATTTTTAAACCTCCATAAACACGTCTAGTATATGATTATGTCAAATGTCTTCATAAGTGTCACCTTTGATTACTACCTTGCTAACAAAATTTTTTTTAATTTTCAGAATATGTCAATGGACCTACTGGATGACGGCGAGCAGATGTCAAGCCGCATTTAGACTTCATGTTACTTCAAGCTTTATTTTTTCCCAAGAATTTGTAAACCATCCAATACATACTTGGGTTTTTTTTTTAATGCGAAGACAATATTTTTGTATTTCTGGAATTGCTCCATGGTTTATTATTATTAATTGTCTGTATCATTTGTTACTGTTAATGTTCATTAATCTTTAAGAATGAACTTGCCGAATTTTTGTTTCCCTTGTTCCTTTAACGAATACTGAAATTAAATATATTTAGTTCAAAAACGAACCTTTCTTTGAATTTTGAGTTGTTTGACGTTAAAAGAATGAAGGAAAAATGGTGCGAGTAATAGGGAGGAATTCTGCGTTTTAGGATAAAAAGAAACGATGAATATAGGGACATAAAGGG
>OX235271.1:194376252-194419758 GCA_944472155.2 Trichobilharzia szidati
AAACCTATACCTCACAATCAAGAGGCGAGCAAAAAGAAATCTAATTAGTTTATACTAGCTCGTAAAAACGATATTCGATATTGCTTATCGGAGTGAGTGACAGAGTGAGGTGGGGTGTTGGTTTGTTGTTTGGGTGAGAGTGGTGTTGGAGGTGGGGATGTCTCTGAGGGTAGCGATTGATGGTGAAGAGTGAGTGAGGTGGACTTCTGTGTGGACTGTAGGTTGTCGTGAATAGTGTGCATGTGTGTTAGTGTTGATGTTGGGAGGCGAAAGTAGTGGATGGCTGCGCATATGGATTGGCGTGATGAGTGAGTAGCAGTCCAGTGGAGGCCGGAATAGCTCAGCAGGGAGAGCGTTACACCGAAGACCTCAGTATCCCCGCTTTTACCATCACGAGGACCCCAACCATGACGTCCACACTTCCCTACGTGACCGGCTTAAACTAACTGTTGTGGATTTCATGTATTGATGAAGACATGTTTTGTTTTCACCACCACTAACTTTTAGCCAACGTGATCCAACATCAGCTAACATTGCCTCGCGGGCAAGGTGATGGCTAGGCATGAGTAACATGTGTCCTAACCATCTCAGTCGATGTAATTTCACAGCCTCGTCGATTCATTTCCCCTTCCTTATTACGTAGCACTCAACCGATGCCTTACCTCAATATTACTCACCTTATTATACCACTTCACATGGGAGATTGAACGTAAGCACCTATGATCAAAGACAGCTAATCTTTTCATGTCTTCCCTTCTCAATGGCCATATCTCACTCACGGCCATAAAGGAGGACGGAGCCGACTGATGAGCAGTACACACGCCCTCTAGCCGATTGCCAGCCAGATATCATGTCTACGCCAGAGACGGCGTAAACTAGCATATGCGAAACTAGCCCTCTATATCCGTGCTGAGATTTCGTTGGAGATCAACACGTTTGGGCTGATGGTACTTCCCAAGTAAGTGAAGCGGTCAACGTGCTCTACCACTTCACTTTCTATTTCTAATCAAGGAGTCGGTGTAGTCCAATCCTGTAACATCATCTTGCATTTGGCGGGAGCGAATCGCATGCCAAACATTCGCGGATTGCAGCTCAAGGTGTTCAGAAGACTCTGCATTTTGTCAGCGTCCTCGGCTAGAAGGACTATATCGTCTGCATATTCTAAGTCAACGAGATTATTCCCTGGTAGCAAGTCAATCCCTGAGACTCTGAAGTGAGTTAGGGTTAAGCCCATTAGTACATCTATGATGAAGTTGAATAGAAATGTGGATAATGAGCATTCTTGATGGACGCCACTCGTCGTCACCACTTCAGATGACAACTTGCCGTAAGCCCTCACCTGGCTGGCTGCATGAGTACGAGTAGATTGCCTTAATCAGTGCAATGTATTTTATCGTAATTCCTTTCACAACCAAGCATCGCCAGAGAACCCCTCGGTCGACAGAATCGAATACCTCCTTTAGGTCAAGAAATATGACAATTGATGGACGCCGATAAGAATGCCCACGTCCCAGAATCGGTTAAAGAGTGAATATATGGTCAATACACTCTCTTCATGGTCTAAAGCTTGCCTGGTTTTCTCGTGTTTTTGCCTCCCGAGCACTACTTAGTCTACGCATGATTATGGAGCCTAGGACTTTAGATACCATATTAGTCAAGCTAATCCCCTGTGATTATCAGAGGAAGACTCGTCTCCCTTCTTGTATATCGGGACAATCAATGACTTACACCAACTCGACGGGATTTCCTCTGATTCCCAGACGTTGCCTAATCTCCTAGTTAACCCAGACAGTAAACTGTCTCCACCGTATTTAAATACCTCTGGAGTCATTCCATCAGGTCCTGCTGCTTTGCCTTCTTTCAGAGTAGTGACAGCTTTAGTAACCTCAGTTAGGGACGGACGACCTGTCTATATTCCATTCAGCGAGGTGTTGGATGTTCGCCAGGTTGAGGGCAGCTGTAGACCAACTGAATTGCTCCTCAAAGTTTTCTTTCCAGCGTTCCATTCGTCTATCCTGAGAGCTAATAAAGGTGCCATTTTTCTCAGAGATTGCTTCACTTATCATTTGCCACCTGTTTCCCGGATAAGTCTAAATAGTTGTTTGGTTTTACCAATCGCCGATGCCTTTTCCATCTCCTTCGTTTTTTTCGCCCACCACTGTTCACGGTCGTTAAGGAGACTTCTTGTCAGTTTGCGTTTGAGCAGCTTTCACTCCTCATCATAATCGAAGCTCGACGGAATCAGTCTTCTTGCGTCAGTCAGTCCGGATGAGTTGGTAGAAATCCACTGGCTCTTACTAACTTTAGGTTTCAGGTTATTAACAGCTTTTACAGCTAACCGCATGTTGTGCCAGACTTTGTCAGGAGGAGTCCTGCTGTCGACCTCAGATACTCGTTTCACCATTTCTTCCTTAAATAGGGACTCAATGTCTCGATCTAGTTGGGGAAGTAACTGCTTCGCTGCCAACAAATTATGTGCGTTCAGACGTAAGCATAAGCTTGCGCGGACCACAGCGCGATCGGAGTCTACGCACCTGTGCCAAAAGGAGTGGTGGGTCAGTCTTCTACTGACCCTCGACAACGATACCCTATCGCTTTGTAGTCGATCTGAGTCCAACGTTGATTTGGTGATGGAGGTTGCTAGATTACGCAATGTCTCTCTTTGTGCCTAAATTTAGTGCTGACTAGAAACAGATGATTACCTGAACAGAACTGTAGAAGAAGACAATCACCGTTGTCAGTTCGTCGGCGTGGAATTCCACACGTACCACCTATATACTTCTCAGTCTGGCACAACGTCCCTACTTCGATAGTGAAGTCTTTAAAACACCTATATCTGAACGTACAATTTGATGTACAATTTTTGGGGTCGACCTTTTCTAACTCCTTCTCTCCAGAGTGGAGAGACAGCATAGCTAGCTGGCGTGCTGGTCATCTGAGGTGAACACCTCACTGCTGTTACATCCTGTTTGCCCACAGACCCCACCCCAGCAGAGTGTATGCTGGTAACTGCTTTCAGTCTAATCACCATCCAAAAAAACCTTCCTGGCATGGTAGGACTTGCAGGAACAATAGTTCCAGCCAGTGTAGCTTGTTGGGTCATTGCAGTGTGCAAGCCCGACCACCACCACCACAACGTGTCAAGGTGGCAGCTATTGGTCGGGTTCATAATCATCAACAAAACCTGAAAGTTAGTATACTGCTAATGGAAAAATACTGAGAGGCATTAGAAAAAAATATATATATAACTCAAATTATTGATACAAGTATAAAACTTCGGCACTGTCACTGTGGTGGTAGAGTATAACTCCATTATGGATAAGGTTTTATTTTGATAAACTGTCACACAGTGGAGTGTTATAATACAGTAATATTAACTGATGACCACACGCTTCGAGCACAAATTAATACTGCTCATAATCATATCAAGGCACTACTTACACACACGACTTTTTCCCTTCATTTATATACATAAGTGAAATCTTATCCATAATGGAGATATAATATATACAAAAGTTACAATGTAATATAATATACGCATATATACATATGTACAGAAATGCTTAAACGTAGTAAACAAAAAAGTTAGGAAAAAATATTATCATAGAGAAAATAAGGAGAGAGAATCAATGCAGCCTGTGCAAGTAAATCTTTTAAATGCTTTTCAGCATCTTTCAACAAATAGAATGAACCTCCATAATACTTTTTAAGATATGAAACAAGACGTTTACATTCGTATAGAGAAAAAAGTAATACAGTCGTCGTTGAATGACTTATTCCATGAATAGGCGGTAGACGACATTCAACAGACTTTGAAATATCGATAACACGTAGACTTAGATGACAAGATTGAAGATTTTCTCGATCAATATGCTGAAAAGCATGACTTAGACAGAAACGAGAAAAGTCTTTGGCACAAGAAACTGATGATGATGATTGATAATCCGTTTTAGAGTAATTCTCAGTGTCCCAGTCTTCTTCTTCTTGTTGTTGTTCTGGTGGTGGATGTTTACGCTTTCTGCTACTACTACTAGTGGTCGATTGAGCAGTGAACCAAGCCCCAGGTGTTAAGACTGTAGAAAAACTACGCTCACAAAATTTGCACAATACAGATAAAATGATGACAGAATGTGAACTCGGTAACGACGACGTTTGACAGTGGAATAAAGAGGAAAAAAAGGATGAATCACATCGTGTGGAGTCTATACAATGTTGTGTAAAGCCTTCGATTGTAGAAAATCCAATTTGACAATTTGAGCATATTAGTGAGCGATGAATTTTTAGGTCTTTTACAATCAAAACCTTTCCATAGGTGTAAAGCGGTTCACCTTGAGGATGTTGCAATTCATGGTGATAGGCACACATTAACTAAAAAACCAATTTAAAAACAGAATGAAATTATTCAAAATATATATGTATGTATTTTTTTTTTGAATTACGCATTCAATGATACTTTATGCATAAAAATCAAACAAAATTACACGATGAATAATATGATGAAGTGTGGAAACGCGAAGTTCAAGGCAGACAGTACAGTTGTGACAGCAATCGTTTCATCGGCAATCAAAAAACACTTGTACATTTTTAAATTTCTTATTCCACACCTTTATTATACCATGATTAACTGTTTATCCTTCGTAAGGTGGTATTAAGAATGATGGGTTGTGGATTCGCTGACATCCTCCTTCTAAATAATTCACAATGATGAAAAAATGTATATATATATATATAGCGAACCTTGAATGTTTTGGAAAGGCAAATCATGTTCTGACCAAATTGCAACTCTACGCATCATCATCACAGAACAAAGCATGGAATGGCAATCAAACCTCTACCTCAACTTTATAGACTTTGAGAAGGCCTTCGACAGCGTTGACCGCGAAGTAATTTGGAAACTACTCGAGTACTACGGCGTACCCCAAATATTCATCAACCTTATTCAACAGCTGTACGACAACGGCACATGTCAAGTGATCCACAACGGAAAACTCAGCAAGGCGTTTCGAGTAAACACAGGAGTCAAACAAGGGTGCTTATTATCACCAATGATATTCCTAATTGTGGTGAACTGGATTATGCGTCAGACAGTGGGATACGAGAAGACAGGGATATCCTGGACCACCGACGTGAAGAACCTAGAAGACCTAGACTTCGCGTGTGGATGATTTATGTTTGATGTCACACAAAATCGAGGACTTACAGGCGAAAACCGACAAACTGGTCGAAGAAGCAGGCAGTGAAGACAGGAATCCAGGTGAACATAGACAAGACATAGGTTATGAAAATAACCAACAACAACAGCAACATCCACCGCCAATCACCATCGACGGGAGGAATTTGAAAGAGGTTACTTCATTTACTTACTTATCTAGGGAGCATTGTCTCAACTACTACAGAAGGAACGGACGAGGATGTCAAATCGAGAATCGGGAAGGCGAGAAACACATTCATCCACACGAAACCAATCTGAAAATCTTACGCTCTTACTCAGCATCAACAAATTCGGATTTGCAGTACAAACGTCAAGTCAGTCAGTTCTTCTATACGGATGGATCAGAAACTTGACGGCGGGTCACAAAGAATATTCTCAGCAGCCTGTTGCAGACCTTTACCAACAGCTGTCTTCGTTCTATACTCAAGATCAGATGGCCAGAAAGAATCAACAACAAGAGAATGTGGGAACAAACAAAACAAGAACCAATCGCTCAACAAATATGCATGAGAAAGTGGAGATGGATTGGACACTCACTTAGGAGGCCGCTGGGTGACATCACGTGTCAGGCCATAGCTCGAGTGGAACCCGAAAGGGAAGCGGCGAGTACGACGTCCAAGGGTGACATGGAGGAGATCGTGTGAAGAAGAGTTGACACAGTATGGACTAACATGGATGCAAGTGAAAAGTACAGCTGAAGGCAGAAGCCAGTGCAGGAATCCAAGGGAACAATGAAATTAATATCTTGAATGTTTTGAGTTTTTGTTTTAACTCATACATGTACGATGACGCTACGCCATAATTTTTCTCGTTTGGGTGCGCTTCCACTCTGTGCTGGTAACTCGTGCATTTCTTGGAGTCCTTAGCTTACTTAGCCATATTAGCCAGATAAGTCCTTAAATCTTCCGCCACGCCCCCCCCTTCGCCTTAATAATCTTAACATATATATTCCGCTTAAGTATATTGTTCAGTAGAGCATCCCGCTAAATAACTGTGTCTTTTGATTTTCACCTAGTTGTCAGTGCGTATGAGACAGGTAGCAGCATTGCCGATTAAGTAATAGTTGGGCTCATTAAGTTCAGTAAGCCTGGTATATTGTGATATGGTAATCGCTACAGCGACCTCCCTTACTCATATATAAATAGTCCTTATTAACAATCAGATGTCAACCTCAAGTTAACTCAAATCAGAAGATTATGTTGCGTCTCACTACTACTCAGTCACCTTAAAATGGTACACTTTGAATAAATCTATAATCGGTCGGAAAACTCGTGCATAACTGTGCATCGACTGAAGATATTACAGCCGGGGGCGAGAGAGCATATAAAGAACAGAACACACACACACACATACACTTAATGACACTAATAAACAAACGTGTGGAAGGTAAAATAACTTACTGAATATATTCAGGGTCTGTCTCCATGATGAATAGCGGATATGTATGCATCACTGTAAATTAAAGCCATTTCATCGAGTATATGCAAACCCGTAATTTCCAATACCACCTAAAGCACCCCATTTTGATAACCTATACCTGCCTCTACATCAATCTGATTATCATGAATATCTGCTATTTTGTAGTCTGATTACCCTCAAATTTACCCTCCAACCCGATCACCAACCGGATAACTTAATTTTACCAGGAGAGTAGCACTTCTGTATGCACAAAACAGGTCTCGACAATCCTAGTTGGCAAAAACTCACAACGTCATTCCTAACCCAACCACCTACATATAATCGAAAAATTACTGGGCCTTGTTGTTGTTCCAGACAATATAAGCAATATCAGAACGACAAGAAGACATTGAAGTAAGCTCCTTCATAGGACTTGGCATTTAAGAATTCTATTTTCTAGTGCTATCTTGAAATAACCCCAGTTATTAACCAGATTCTTGTTCTTCCTTTACTATCCTCTACAACTCATCGTCCGGACATTAATCAAAGTGCATCAATACATTTCCTGTGGTTCAAAACTAATCTCATTTCATTTTTCGTGTATTATTACTTGATATAAACGGTAAGTTAATCAAAATATGTACACACAAATCAATTCTTCATTGTTCCTTTGTATTGTATATCCCGTGTCAAGGAGTTATGACTTCTGTCTGTCTGTCTATTTTCGACGTAGAACTTTGCACATTTAGGCGGCACTTCAGGTCGCCACACTCCCTCCATGTAGCACACAGAGCAAGAGAAGAAATGCATATAAGAGACAGTAAACAGAGGTGTGAGCCAAAGAAATAGTAATAAAGAAGAACAAAACAGTTTCATTGGAAATTATAAGTCACAAGGAGTGGATGCACCTGCGATACTGAGAACGATTTTGAGCCATGTCAACAATTGTTTCCAGCCGTCACTGGTTTTCAAAGTCCCGAAGATGTAGCTACGGCACTGTCTGTGGACGCCTTTAGGTGAAGGCTGGACGATAATGCAGCGACACAAGGAGTACGTCCACATTGCCTAGTCCCGTTAAAATCCCATACACCATTCAGAGGTAGACAAATAAGTTCGCCATTTCGCTCCTTTACATTCTCTCATGTCTCACTTTCCTGACAACTTTAACTACATTTATCAATATTACAGTTATTATTACCTATAGGTATACATATATATATATATATATAAATATATACATATGCAAATATACATATATATACATATATATATATATATATATATATATATCAACTTCAAATTTAATCAGCTGTCTGCACTTGCGGGAGCAAGTACATTGGAAGGACAGAAAGAAGGGCTTCTATCCGCTTTTCTGAATAACATATTCCAAGAAACCTGTGCCTGGCTGAAAGGAAGCAAATATTCTCAGAGTGCAATTAACAGACATATTGTTTGTTGATGCCGGACATCTCGTAGAGATTTCTAAGTCCTTCAAAATATTAAACAGACAAAGGACAGCAAATTTACTACGACGATTTGCCGAAGCGATCGCAATCAAACGGTTTAAACCAGACTTATGCATGCATACAGAAAGAGAGTGTGATTAACCTCTCAATATCATGGTAACTGAATTTTCATTACAATAAACAAATCTCACCTTATCTGGGAATGTCAATTTGCACGTAGGACAACATATCACTGAATCACCAATACTCCAACCATAAATCCTATCAGGTTGATAAGTGATGACCCGTGGTTCTTTTAGTTCACAAGGTTTTGCAGTATCAGAGTTATCGACATAATAAATTGGTGTGTATTTACTACAGGTTGAATGACTTGTTTGTTTCAAGTGTTCCACTGCGTCTTCATTGGTCCCAAGAAAATCACAATTATCACATATAAAATAACATGCTGAAATGCATTGATTTTGACTTATCGATTGAAAATAGTTCTCTGTGATGCACACCTCATTTGATAGTAGTGAACAAACATGCTGAAAATCTTCCTCAGATATCATATTATCATAAATTTCAGAAGGTATATAAGGTTGCGTCTTCAACATTATTATTCTATTTCTCATTTTATCACTCATAGTTGAAAGGAACTGACGCTTGTCTGACTCATCACCAGTCTCATCAAACGGATATTTCTCCCAGTTTTTCAAGATTATATTAGGCGGGTATCTGTAATGATCAGTAATGATTAATCTGGCCAAGGGATTTTCGGTCATTCGTCTTCTCCACCGATATCTAAACTCACTACGTGCTTTTAACAACTCATCCATAGGATAAACAGGTAAACTTTGATTGTGAGAGGCTTTGGTAACTGGAGACATTTTGGGGGATGTCTGAATTTCTAGATTAAAAAACCGAAAATAAACAGTAGGATGTCTAAAAACGAAAACTGAAGTAATGACTAAACCAAGAATTAATATCGTAAAAGATAATTAAAATACAAATCCAGCATACAATAATTGTCTGATTTATGTAATTCGAATCCAATATATCCAATATCGTTTTTACGAGCTAGTATAAACCAATTTGATTTCCTTGTGATCGCCTCTTGATTGTGAGGTATAGGTTCGTGATCTTCAGTAAACCTCTGAGTAGCTCGTCCCGCCCCACTCGACTGTCGTAGCTTTGTTTGACTCCAAAATGAGTAGTGCTGGGATTAATTATATGTGGTGTGTTAGGACTGTTACTACTGTGAATGGAATTGATCCTTTCATCAGTTAGTCCTCCGGTATCATCGTCAAAAGAATGGAGATCATAATAGTGATAATAGATATAATTAGTGAAGTTATTCAGACTATCATACAGATAAAGAAATAAAGGACACGTAACAACAGTCAGCTGATTAAGTTTGAAGTTGATATATATATATATATATATATAAATGTATATCAATACGACTGGGAGTAGAGCTACTGGTCAATAACTAGTGGCAGTTTGACCATCTTCACGCTTGAAGATCGGAGAAAGGATGGCTCTTTTCCACTCCCTTGACAGTTTCCCCGACTCCATTAGGTGTTGGTACAAGTCGCATAAGGGCCTCTAGGATTAGTTTTGCCTACACATCAGTACTCCCGCTCAGTACTGACAATACAGAGTTCTGGCTTAACTCTATTTAAAAACAGAGTGACTTGACATTAACTTTATCTGTTTCTAAAACACAAAATAAATCATACAATTACACCAGGAAAAATAAATAAACCCATTGTCAATCAAGAAAAGAGAAAAACGTACCGAGCAGTATTGAGGGAACGGACAAAATGAACGGTTAATTAATTACATGTACACACAAATAAAGTGACAGAAAACAAAGGACACTCAAGGTCACATCATATTGATTGGCTTTCTATCATACAGTATATCTACCTGTCACGATTAACACTCCCCGCGAACGATCATCACGTTGACTTCTTGTACCAGGAACCTTCAAGTTGTCTGCTTCTTCCAACAAACATACGCTTCTTATACCTCGTTCGACTTCTTGAGTTGCAGTTTTCAAACGCACCGTCCTGACGCGGCCATCTTGGTCATAGTACACCTGCTTAACTATAGCCTTTCGCCAGAGACCTCTCGGTGTGTCAGGATTGTTAACTACGACGAGATCACCAGGTTGTAGGTTACACTTTATATCCAACCATTTAGATCTTGTTTGCAGCATCGGATGATATTCACGTAGCCATCTATGCCAGAACAAATCAATCAAATGTTGTGCTTCCTTCCATCTTTGTCGTTGGCCAGTGGGTATATGTGCTCCACGGGGACCAGCTAGCCTATTGTAACCCTCTGGAAGACTCGTGATGAATTCATGAATATTTGCACGACGTGCTGCATTGGTTATTATTTCATCCATTGTTATAGCATTATTCGCCTTATTCCCATAATAGAAATATTAAATAATTGTGGTTCTTGACTGACAACACCAACTTGTTGACGAATCCATTTCCGTAAAATTACTCGACGATTAATACCATTGAAAAATATACTACATTTCCATTGTCATAAAGCCATTGAATTAAACTTAGTATACTGGTCTTACCAGATCCTGAAAGTCCTACCATAGCTGTCTTTCGACCAGGTTCAAATGTATGTGAGAAGTTCTTTAAAATCCAAGTTTCTGGCCGAGATGGATAACGGAATGAGGCTTGTCTAAATTCTATAGGTAAACTATTTAAAAGTTGATCAAGGTATAAACAAACCACC
Source organism: Trichobilharzia szidati (assembly GCA_944472155.2). Taxonomy (NCBI): domain Eukaryota; kingdom Metazoa; phylum Platyhelminthes; class Trematoda; order Strigeidida; family Schistosomatidae; genus Trichobilharzia; species Trichobilharzia szidati. The sequence goes on from OX235271.1 coordinate 194,387,074, forward strand.
TTCACTGACAGGTATTTTGGACTTTCAATCTAAAAGTTTAAGAATTCGATCAGCTGCCGCCAATGAGGCATGTTTCATTTCTGGGCCAATATGTGATGTTCTTTCTACCAAGTGCTTGAGCTGCGAAACTGATAGCAGCGGAGACCATGAATATTGCCATCACAGTGATCTCTTCAATACTCATTAGATAAGCTCCACATGAAAATGCAGCTGCGTATGCACATATTGGTAATGATTGAGCCAATGCATAGACAAATGAATAAAACTATGAAGCTACGATTACCAGCAGTCATTTCCGAATTGAGTATAGAACAATACTGTTTATAAAAGTAATCTTCGAAATTATAAGCGTACATTGTTCTTGTTGAACTAAGAGCTTCATAAATAATGATAAGAACTGCTGCAGTCGCTTTATTGCCTTAAGAACTTTTACGAATTTGACGAAGCTGTAAATTGTTTTTGATTATAGCTTGATTCCACACTGTACTTTTTGGTAGAAGTATGGAATTTTCAGCATGTGATACCACTGGTAGCCCAAATTTTGCAGACCAACCATTGATATCAAATGTGCATCGGCAGAGGATCGAACCCCGCAATATGTGCATGGTCGGTGAGCGTCCTAACCACTGTGCCACCGATGCACATAACATAATCACTGGGAAGAAAACTAACACAACTAAAGTCAATTTCCAATTATAGACGAAACCAATAGTTAATGAAGCAATCACACTAGTACAATGGACTCAACTAATCGACCCAATGATACACCACAAAGTGTATTCACTTTATTTGCATCTGTTATTAGCCTAACCAATAGAATACCTGGACTATGCTCTGGTTGATCATGTCATGCTACTTCTTGTTTCAACATAGATGCGAACAGATTCTCACGTAAACGTCTGGTTAACTTTTCACCCGAAACACCGAGAAAATAACCCTGACAAGTAGAGGAGATCAATCGAATTAAGCCAAGTCCAGCTAGAATACTTGAAATGAAATTAACTCTGGTTTGCATTTCATCTGGTTTTTGAGTTAAATTAAATATATAGCATACATTTCTGAGTAAAGAACAGCAAAGCAAAGACAGGTTGTAGACCACCAGTGATTGATGCAGCTATACATCTTAAAGTTAAAACTTTCCATTCTGGTTGAGATAATTTCAATCAAATGGCGTATACATGAACACAAAGCACCATGTTTTATGCGAAAATCAGTCGACTTGGACATTTTCAGAGATACTTTACTTGAATTCACTTTCATTTTCCTTTTTATGATTTATAATCGTTATACCATTATTACTAATACTATCATTGTCTGTCTGTCTGTTTTCGACAGAGGACTTTGCACACATATGCGGCAGTTCGAGTCGCCACACTCCATGTAGCACACAAAGCATGAGAAGAAATGCATATTAGAGACAGTAAACAGAGGTGAGACAAAGGAATAGTAATAAAGAAGAACAAAACAGTTTCATTGGAAATTATAAGTCACAAGGAGTGGATGCATCTGCGCCAACCATTCAAAACGAGGATTTTGAGCCATATCACCAATTGTTTCCAGCCGTCACTGGTTTTTACCGTCCCGACGACCCCAACCACGAAGTCCACACCTCCCTATGTGACTTACTGAAACTAACTGTTGTAGATTTCATTGACTGATGAAGACATGTTTTCGTTTGACCGCCACTAGCTCTTTTCCAGCCTGGCCCTATATTAGCTAACATTGTCCGTCGAGGGAGGCGATGACTAGGCATACGTAACACATGTCCTAACCATCTCAGTCGATGTAATTTCACAGCCTCATCGATTGATTTCCTCTCCCTTCATACCTACCACTCGATCGGGTCATTACCTCAATATTGCTCACCTTATTATACCACTTCACACGGGAGATAGAACGCAGACATCCATGATCAAAGACAGCTAATCTTTTCATGTCTTCCCTTCTCAATGGCTATGTCTCAATCACAGACGTGCATGAAGGAGCACGGAGTGGACTGATGAGCAGTACACACACCCTTCGGTCGATAGTTATGACTTCTACTATTACAGAAGTTGGACGAGTAAGCATGAGTCATCTTATTCTGTATACAGATTTTCTTCCAAGACACAGTAACAAATCTAGAAATTAAGAATAATTCACTAATAATATTCGTAGTTAAGTGAAGTTACGATCGGTGGAAAATTGGCCAATCATGTTACCTTAAATTACAGGCTTTTAAACTTGATAGACATAACAAGCAAATGAATGATAGCAGTATTATCGAAAACCTCCGAAATGTTCCACATATTTTCTATCCACCTACAGTCTTAAGATGGAATATATATATATATGTATTATCATTGACGATCAGATCAGGGAGCACCTCGATAGGTCTAATATACTACATGAATCCCAACACGGTTTCAGGAAAGGCAGATCCTGTGTAACAAACCAACTATCAGCTTCCGACGATCGTACTTCATACTGGAATATGAATGTTCCAGTCCATGTGGTCTACTCAGACTTCGAGAAAACATTTGACATTGTTCAACATGACCTTCTATAGGTATAGGTAGGCCAATTCACACTTAGGTACCGTTGTCTTAGGGGGGATTCGATTACTGCCTACAAAATAACAAACAAAGGTGTCCTGCCATTGAGTAGTTATGCGCTTCATTGTGAAAATCCCAGAATGATAGCCAACCGAAGGACAAAGACTAGGATGCGCCAACCTTCTTTCCACTGAGGGTTTGCTGCCACTGTGACTCCTTAATGACAGATGTACCTATGGCACTGTCTGTGGACAGCTTTAAACGAAGGTTGGACAACCATGTAGCGACACAAGGGGTGCGTTCAAATAGCCTAGTCCCCTTAAAATCCTATACACCATTCAGGGGTAGACAGTGAAAATGGTCGTTTTCCTTCCTCACATCCTCTCCTGTCTTACTCTCCTGACAACTTTAACTACACTTCCCCTTAGCATTGCTGTTATTACCTATATATATATATATATATATATATATATATATATATATATATATATATATATATCAACTTCAAACTTAATCAGCTGACTGTTGTTACGTGTCCTTTATTTCTTTATCTGTATGATAGTCTGAATAACTTCACTAATTATATCTATTATCACTATTATGATCTCCATTCTTTTGACGATGATACCGGAGGACTAACTGATGAAAGGATCAATTCCATTCACAGTAGTAACAGTCCTAACACACCACATATAATTAATCCCAGCACTACTCATTTTGGAGTCAAACAAAGCTACGACAGTCGAGTGGGGCGGGACGAGCTACTCAGAGGTTTACTGAAGATCACGAACCTATACCTCACAATCAAGAGGCGATCACAAGGAAATCAAATTGGTTTATACTAGCTCGTAAAAACGATATTGGATATATTGGATTCGAATTACATAAATCAGACAATTATTGTATGCTGGATTTGTATTTTAATTATCTTTTACGATATTAATTCTTGGTTTAGTCATTACTTCAGTTTTCGTTTTTAGACATCCTACTGTTTATTTTCGGTTTTTTAATCTAGAAATTCAGACATCCCCCAAAATGTCTCCAGTTACCAAAGCCTCTCACAATCAAAGTTTACCTGTTTATCCTATGGATGAGTTGTTAAAAGCACGTAGTGAGTTTAGATATCGGTGGAGAAGACGAATGACCGAAAATCCCTTGGCCAGATTAATCATTACTGATCATTACAGATACCCGCCTAATATAATCTTGAAAAACTGGGAGAAATATCCGTTTGATGAGACTGGTGATGAGTCAGACAAGCGTCAGTTCCTTTCAACTATGAGTGATAAAATGAGAAATAGAATAATAATGTTGAAGACGCAACCTTATATACCTTCTGAAATTTATGATAATATGATATCTGAGGAAGATTTTCAGCATGTTTGTTCACTACTATCAAATGAGGTGTGCATCACAGAGAACTATTTTCAATCGATAAGTCAAAATCAATGCATTTCAGCATGTTATTTTATATGTGATAATTGTGATTTTCTTGGGACCAATGAAGACGCAGTGGAACACTTGAAACAAACCGGTCATTCGACGTGTAGTAAATACACACCAATTTATTATGTAGATGACTCTGGTGCTACTAAACCTTGTGAACTAAAAGAACCACGGGTCATCTTTTATGCACCTGATCGAATTTATGGTTGGAGTATTGGTGATTCAGTGATATGTTGTCGAATTTCAAGTAGGACAACATATCACTGAATCACCAATACTCCAACCATAAATTCGATCAGGTTGATAAATGATGACCCGTGGTTCTTTTAGTTCACAAGGTTTAGTAGCACCAGAGTCATCTACATAATAAATTGGTGAGTATTTACTACACGTCGAATGACCGGTTTGTTTCAAGTGTTCCACTGCGTCTTCATTGGTCCCAAGAAAATCACAATTATCACATATAAAATAACATGCTGAAATGCATTGATTTTGACTTATCGATTGAAAATAGTTCTCTGTGATGCACACCTCATTTGATAGTAGTGAACAAACATGCTGAAAATCTTCCTCAGATATCATATTATCATAAATTTCAGAAGGTATATAAGGTTGTGACTTCAACATTATTATTCTATTTCTCATTTTATCACTCATAGTTGAAAGGAACTGACGCTTGTCTGACTCATCACCAGTCTCATCAAACGGATATTTCTCCCAGTTTTTCAAGATTATATTAGGCGGGTATCTGTAATGATCAGTAATGATTAATCTGGCCAAGGGATTTTCGGTCATTCGTCTTCTCCACCGATATCTAAACTCACTACGTGCTTTTAACAACTCATCCATAGGATAAACAGGTAAACTTTGATTGTGAGAGGCTTTGGTAACTCGAAACATTTTGGAAGATATCTGAATTTCTAGATTAAAAAACCGAAAATAAACAGTAGGATGTCTAAAAACGGAAACTGAAGTAATGACTAAACCAAGAATTAATATCGTAAAAGATAATTAAAATACAAATCCAGCATACAATAATTGTCTGATTTATGTAATTCGAATCCAATATATCCAATATCGTTTTTACGAGCTAGTATAAACCAATTTGATTTCCTTGTGATCGCCTCTTGATTGTGAGGTATAGGTTCGTGATCTTCAGTAAACCTCTGAGTAGCTCGTCCCGCCCCACTCGACTGTCGTAGCTTTGTTTGACTCCAAAATGAGTAGTGCTGGGATTAATTATATGTGGTGTGTTAGGACTGTTACTACTGTGAATGGAATTGATCCTTTCATCAGTTAGTCCTCCGGTATCATCGTCAAAAGAATGGAGATCATAATAGTGATAATAGATATAATTAGTGAAGTTATTCAGACTATCATACAGATAAAGAAATAAAGGACACGTAACAACAGTCAGCTGATTAAGTTTGAAGTTGAATATATATATATATATAAATGTATATCAATACGACTGGGAGTAGAGCTACTGGTCAATAACTAGTGGCAGTTTGACCATCTTCACGCTTGAAGATCGGAGAAAGGATGGCTCTTTTCCACTCCCTTGACAGTTTCCCCGACTCCATTAGGTGTTGGTACAAGTCGCATAAGGGCCTCTAGGATTAGTTTTGCCTACACATCAGTCCTCCCGCTCAGTACTGACAATACAGAGTTCTGGCTTAACTCTATTTAAAAACAGAGTGACTTGACATTAACTTTATCTGTTTCTAAAACATAAAATGAATCATACAATTACACCAGAAAAAATATATAAACCCCCTGTCACTCAAGAAAAGAGAAAAACGTACCGAACAGTATTGAGGGAACGGACAAAATGAACGGTTAATATATTACATGTACACACAAATAGTGATTGAAAAAATGAAGACTCAAGGTCATGTAAGAATTAGGCTTGGCTTAAATTAGACCTAAAATAACCACTCTTACAAAACTTCTTCACCGCTTATGACCTTAATCGTACTCTGCCTAACGTGCAAGTACTAACGAACGGAATCAAGGCTAAAAGACATGAGATGGCAACTATGACTGGAACAGAATTGTATTTACACAAAAGAGATATGGAATTTGATAAGAAATAAAAGGGTTACACACTTATCTGCAGTCCTGACTTTGGTAGGCTAGGAGGGTGCGCCGGATGAAATCACAACGATATACAGAACCTAGAACGTACGAGTTCCAAGAATCGAAAGAGAAGGAAGTACTAGATGTCCGGTGACTCCGTTCAAACAAAAGTTCGAAGGTTCAATGTACACTACAGTCACATCACATAGTGTGACAAGGTCACTGTTAATCGCGATAGATAGATAGATTGTATGATAAACAGCCAATCGATATTATGTGACCTTTTTGTCGCGATTATTGGCCAATTAATGTAACTTACACCACGTGATGGTGACCTTGAATGTTCTTTTTTGTCTGTCACTTTACTTGTATATACATGTAATTAACTGACTGTTCATTTTGTCCGTACCCTCAATACTGTTCGGTACGTTTTTGTCCTATTTTTGTAATGACAGTGGATTTGTACATTTTTCTTGGTGTAATTGTATGGTTTATTTTTATGTTTTAGAAACAGATAAAGTTAAAGTCAAGTCATTCTGTTTTAACTATAGTTAAGCCCAGACTCTGTGTCGTCAGTATTGAGGAAGGACTAAATCTGTAGGACAAAAATAATCCTACAAAGTTTCGAACAGTATTCCAGACGAAAGTTTCGAACAGTATGGCAGACGAAAGTTATGAAACTATGCCGTCGTTAACTCCACAGTTAGGAAAGAGTAATGAAGCTGATTTCCCTGGAAGCAACGAGAATAAATCACACTATATGGTAGAATTGGAGCTAGCGAAATTGCGCATAGTCCAAAAAGAGAAAGAAATGGAATTAGAAAGATTACGACAAGGTAGTCGCGAATGTTCTGGTCACAATAAATCGCCTTACAAACCTTCTACTTCTCATGAAGTCGCTGTATCTCCTAATGATGAGTTCGCCAGAGGCATATCTAAGTTTCTGGACATGCTTAAAAGATATCAATATTTTAAGAATGATGCCGATGAACTTGAGTATTGGATCAACGAAAAACTGCAAACCTATGCAAACCAGGATTTTAAGGGACCGAATAATCTTCAGCTGAAAAAACAGAAACATCAAGAGCTTGAGTTCGAAGTAACAGTTCATGCTGAAACACTGTCAGCTCTGGATTCTGCGGGAGAAGAAATGATTGGTCAGGGGCACTACGCAACAGACATTATCAAAAACCGTCTTGATGAATTGCATGCCCTGTGGGAAAGGCTTATGGCTATTTTCAGAGAAAAATCCAGTGTCATTAACCTAAAGCTTAAATTTGTCCAGTTTTTACGCCAAGTCGAGGAGATACTTTTCTGGATACGTGAAAAAGAAACTTACGTAACATCAGAGGATTTAGGTCAAGACTTGGAACATGTTGGGACACATCGAAAAACGTTTGATGAGTTTACAAAGGATCTCGAGTATCAAGGAAGTCGTGTCGAAGACATCTATGGGAAGGCAGATGAACTTCTAAAAGAGGAATTTCCTGAGGATGCCCTAGTCATAGAAAAGTTCAGACAGGTCCGCGAAGCTCTAGAACGTCTGAAGGATCTGACTAGAAAACGACAAGAAAAGCTCCTGGAAGCCTATGAGATACAGCGCTTCTTTAGAGACATAGATAGAGCTATATCGTGGGTGAATGAAAAGTCCATTCCTTTATCCATTGAGGACTGTGGTCGTGATCTTGCCTCAGTCCAAGCCTTACAAAGGAAGCACGAAGCATTAGAAAGGTATTTGACTGACACAGATGAAAAGATTGTTCAACTTGGAGATGATGCTAAGGCTCTTGCACAGAGGCATCCTGATTCGCAAGACACTATACAAGGCAAATATGACGCCTTAATTACTGCATGGGATAAGCTGAAAAGTCAGGCTGTAGGTAGGAGAGGTAAACTGGAAGAGTCATTCAAGATGCATCGCTCTTTGGCTGACTGGAGAGACTTGAGCATCTGGATGAATGAAATGAAGACGTCAATATTGGCGGATGATTTGGCAAAGGATGTAGCTGGTGCTGAAGCCCAAGTAGAGCGACATAAGGAATACACCGCTGAGATAAATTCTCGAGCTGACAGTTTCGATACATGCATGCAAGAAGGTCAGGCATTACTAAGTGTTGGCCATCCTTGTAGTGGAGACATAGCTGCTAAACTTTCCACCCTTGAAAGAGGGAGAGCCTCCCTGATGCGGTTGTGTGAGGAAAGACGTGAACAGCTAGAACAGTGTATGAGCCTTCAGTATTTTTACCGCGACGCTGAACAGTCGGAATCTTGGATTGGTAAGCAAGAAGCCCTCCTAGAAATAAAAGATGTGGGAGACTCACTCGATTCTGTCGAAGCACTCATAAGGAAACATGAAGACTTCGAAAAGTCGCTTCTAGCACAAGAAGAAAAGATGCGACAACTTGATGAATTCGCTGCAAAATTAATCGAATCAAACCACTATGCGGCTGCACAGGTTGATGAGATTCAAGAAGGTCTTCAAAATAGACGAAATGCATGAAAGGAGAAAGCTCAGAACCGCCGTCAGCGTCTTGAAGATTCCCACCATTACCAAATGTTCGATAGAGATGCAGATGAAATGCAGTCGTGGATATCAGGAAAACTTAGAAATGCACTTGATGAAAGTTACAAAGACTCCACGAATTTGCAAACAAAGGTGCAGAAGCATCAGAGTTTTGAGGCAGAAATACAAGCGAACCAATCCCGCATTGAAGATATTAAAAAGACAGGTCAGGATTTGTTAAATGCAAACCACTACAACTCACTAGAAATAAAAGTAAAGATTGAACAGTTGGATGAAACTTGGTCTCATCTCGTAAATGCCATGGGAGACAAGAAGAAAAATTTAGATCATGCAAGTAAGCAACAACAGTTCGCTCGCAACGTAGAAGATGTCGAGTTATGGTTGAATGATGTTGAAGCTCATATAGCCTCAGAGGATGTCGGTCGTGATCTAAATGGTGTGATGAACGCACAAAAGCGGCACAACTTGCTTTAATCTGATGTAGCTACTCATCGTGAACGTATAGATACATTCAAAGTCCAGGCTGACACGCTTGCTGCAGAAAGTCATTTCGACGCTCCTATTATCCAAGAAGAACAAAGACAGTTAGCCCAACGTTACCATGACCTGCAAATCCCTCTAAGTCAACGTCGTGAGAAGTCAAGAGATTCGCTTCCTTCGGACACATCTTTGCAGCTTGAATATGGTGACTATAGTGAGCTGATGAAGTTACTAGTCGATTGTTGTAAAGATTTTAAAGCACATTCGCTCAACCAAATCGAATCAGAAATGTGGCATCAGTATGCTGAAAGCTTCACTACTGGCTCAGTAGCCACCCACAAAGATGCCTTCAGGTTATGGGTTAAAGATAAGAACCCTGTTGTTGTAAACTATATTGGTTTTATAGAGTCATACCGTGATCCCTTTGGTGTTCGTGCAAGGTTTGAATCATTTGTCGCTGTTGTAAATAGATCAGTGTCTAAAAAATTCCAACGGCTTGTGAATAATGCTGAAAGGTTGTTAACAAGTTTACCATGGCCTTATACGTTTGAAAAAGTTAATTTCTCACAGCCAGACCTTACTAGTTTGGATGTAGTTACGTTTGAAACTTCTGGAATTCCTGTTGGAAGTAATATTCCTAACTATGATGATGTACGACAAGTTGATGGATTTAAAAATGTTTCTTTGAATAATGTACTTAGTGTTCGTCTCGAAGATCCTAAACCAGAATTTCTACGTAATGAAGACAAACAAATGTACGTGGAACATGCTGAAAGTTCCTTTGAATTACAAGTTGGACTTCATGAACTGATGGGATATGGTTCTGGTAAACCGTTTCGGCGTGATTGTTATGGAAAACGAAATTTCCACACGGAAACTACTGAATATGTCATAAATGGAGGTCCTATAAAAGGTTGGTGTGAAGCAGGAGGAACGTATGACAGCAAGTTTCCAAACCTTCCATCTGCAATAGACAAGTGTCAAGCTGAGTGCGTTGGAATTTATTTGTCTGATTTACCTCTTGTTCTGGAGCAGTTCGGTCTGAACACCGACTGTGCTCAAGGCGATGTCTCAGATGTAGTCTATATTAATTGGTTGTCAATGATTCCTTCAGTTGTAACTTCCATGGAGTTTTATTCTCCAGCAGAAAATGCTGATGACATTGGATCATGGTGCCAAGCACATTATTGTGCTTGTTATGCGATTCTTCGAGTTTTGATTGAAGCTGACGATTCTATGCGACGTGCACATAGAGTAGTCGGTGAGGACGATGCATCTGATTTGTGTATTTCCTTGGATCCAAAAAGACTTTTAACTGTGGATCGTTCAGCAATTGGTGAATTCTTAAGAAAAATGCAATATTACAAAGGTAAAACGAATGCTATGTATGGATATGCTTTCTTCCAACACCATAGTCAACTACTTCCAAAATATTTGTCTGATTTGCTCTGGCATAAATGGCTACGTGGATATCTTCTGATGCTACAAACAAGATCTAAGTGGTTGGATATAAAGCACAAACTACAACCTGATGATCTCGTCTTAGTTAACAGTGCTGACACACAGAGAGGTCTCTGGCGAAAGGCTATAGTTAAGCAGATGTACTATGACCAAGATGGCCGCGTCAGGACAGTGTGTTTGAAAACTTCAACTCAAGAAGTGGAACAAGATATAAGAAGCGTATGTTTGTTGGAAGAAGCAGACAACCTTGTGGTTCCAGGTGCGAAAGGTCAACGTGGTGATCGTTCGCGGGGAGTGTTAATCGCGACAGGTAAATAGACTGTATGATAAACAGCCAATCGATATTATGTGACCTTTTTGTCGCGATTATTGGCCAATTAATGTAACTTACACCACGTGATGGTGACCTTGAATGTTCTTTTTTGTCTGTCACTTTACTTGTATATACATGTAATTAACTGACTGTTCATTTTGTCCGTACCCTCAATACTGTTCGGTACGTTTTTGTCCTATTTTTGTAATGACAGTGGATTTGTACATTTTTCTTGGTGTAATTGTATGGTTTATTTTTATGTTTTAGAAACAGATAAAGTTAAAGTCAAGTCATTCTGTTTTAACTATAGTTAAGCCCAGACTCTGTGTCGTCAGTATTGAGGAAGGACTAAATCTCTAGGACGAAAATAATCCTACAGTCACATCAAATTGATTGGCTATCTATCTGCCGCGATTAACACTCCTCGCAAATGATCATCACGTTGACGTGAATAGGAATATTCACATCCCACCATAATGTCCGAAGCTGATAGTAGGTTTGTTACACAGGATCTGCCGTTCCCAAACCATGTTGCGCTCCATATAGTCCAGTAGTACTATCAAGGTGCTCCCTGATGTGATGATCAGTAATATTTTCCAGTACTTTTGATGCCACTGGGAGTAGCGCACCGGTCTATAACTGGTGGCATTTTTCCTGTTCCCACGCTTGAAAATCTGAGAAATGATAGCTCTTTTCCACTCCCTTGGCAGTTTCCCCGATTCCATTGAGTGTTGGAACAAGTCGCGTAAGGGCTCACAGAGAGCTTCGGTGCACTGTTTCAGAACAGATGGCCTGACGTCGTCACAACCTGGGGACTTCCCAGGTGTGAGTTGCTGTAGCTTCCTTAGTACTATTGCCGGGCTTATTTGGGGGGAGTAACCACTAGGTTTTCCTCCGGTGAAGTAGTAACTTCTGCATTTTGGTCCCTACCGGTAATACCCACATCGCTGTTTGACTGTATGGTGAAGGCTTAACTTAATGTTCCCGCCATATCCAGACTAGTGAAATATTGACCATTTGGTCCTACTAAGGCGCGTGTGTGGAGTACGTAACCATATGTTTGTACACTTTTTGGTTAGATGTTGAAATTAGAAGCATTGTGCATGACTCTTGTTTAAAACGATTTATGTTTAAATACGTATAACCTCCGAGTGCAATTTGAAATACACTACACTGTTGGTAGCTTCGCCTTCTCTCTTGCCATTGCTGTCTACTCACTCCACTCAAACCGTGTTGTATACTTTGGATTCATTGCAGGAACCTATCATCCTTATCCGTAGGCAAATCTACAACCGGAACACAGCTTCTATCAGTAGACACGATTCCAACAGTCAACGCTTCTGTGGATTATATAAATAATTTGTAGCAGTGGACTTTAACAGTATATCCAAGTAACCTATTGAATAATATCACTCACTGCTGCATTTTGATAATATATTGTTGCATTGTACTCTCATTGACTTCGATTTTTATTCGCATATTTGTTATGCTAATGATCTTGCTCTAGACAGTCCCCTACAAATTAATTGGTGAGCCCGTTTGAACTTCATAGCTTTATAAAAACTCTATATTTATATTGTGATCATTTTGTTTTGACTGAACATTCTATATATATTTGTATCTGTGTACATGTATATTCGCATAATAATCATGTCCTCACCTACACGTTCACCTGCTGCAACTGAGACTAACGAGGCACAGGACTCATCAATCAACGCAATAGTTGATCTGCTTCTACCGCCATTCGGTTTCACTGAGCCGCGGATTTGGTTCGCCATCATTGAACCCCCTTTTGCTACCCGCGGAATCAAGTCACAGATCGCGAAGTATGGATGTGTTTTAGCCGCGCTACCCACAGAGGTTCTAGTGGACATTAGCGATATAGTTGACAACGCCCCATTAGACAACTAGTATGATAGGCTCAAAGCAGTTTTGATTCAAAGTAGGAGTGTATCTGGAGTGAAAACCGACCAACCTGGGTGCAGGTGCCTTAGTAGGTCCGGACGATCAATGCCTCATTAATCTGGGGATGGCAGAAACATTCAGTTTAGCCCTCGCCAAATAGTCAAACATCAATGGTGGTATTACTGATACGAACCCAAATGGAGAAGTTACTACTTCACCGGAGGAAAACCTAGTGGTTACTCCCCCCAAATAAGCCCGGCAATAGTACTAAGGAAGCTACAGCAACTCACACCTGGGAAGCCCCCAGGTTGTGACGACGTCAGGCCATCTGTTCTGAAACAGTGCACCGAAGCTCTCTGTGAGCCCTTACGCGACTTGTTCCAACACTCAATGGAATCGGGGACACTGCCAAGGGAGTGGAAAAGAGCTATCATTTCTCAGATTTTCAAGCGTGGGAACAGGAAAAATGCCACCAGTTATAGACCGGTGCGCTACTCCCAGTGGTATCAAAAGTACTGGAAAATATTACTGATCATCACATCAGGGAGCACCTTGATAGTACTACTGGACTATATGGAGCGCAACATGGTTTGGGAACGGCAGATCCTGTGTAACAAACCTACTATCAGCTTCGGACATTATGGTGGGATGTGAATATTCCCATCCATGTGGTCTACTCAGAATTCGAGAAGGCATTTGACACTGTTAACCATGACCTTCTCCCGCACAAAATAAGTCTGGCAGATACAGGTGGGCCACTTCTCCCATGGGTAAATGACTACCTAACCGAAAGGCAATTTTGCACTGAGGTCAATCCAGTTCCATCATCTTGGAACAACTCGTCATCAGGAGTGTTGCAGGGTTCTATCCTAGGACCACTGATGTTTTTCATTTTTATCAATGATCTGCCATGCCGTCTAAGCTGCCCGACTCTTCTATACGCTGATGACGTGAAGATATGGGGGGCGATAAAGTGTCCGGAGGACTCAGATAGACTGCACGCAGACCTAAACCTTCTGGAAGACTGAACGATGGCCAGTGGCATGACTTTCAACGTGAAAAATTGCAAAGTAGTGAAATTACGCACCTGTAGACTGCAGAATGCAAGTTACACCTTGTGCAATGGAAGCTTGTCCTGCTGAACGTCGGAACGTGACTTAGGTCTAGTTCTAACGGAGAAAATGGACACAAGCGTAAATTAAACGGGGGATGTAGCGAGGGCATATGCGGTCATACACTTTAGACATAGACAGTTAGGTGCACTCACTCCTGAGCTCCTTCTAAGGTTGTATATAAAATACGTCAGACCGCATCTTGAAGTGCATAAAATCATTGCACCCCCACTGCTTAGAAGAGACGCCAACCTCTTGGAAAGAGTCCAAAGACGGACAACAAAAGGAGTGGTTGGTCTCCGAAACAAACCATATGAGGAAAGGCTGACGAAATTAGGCCTATTCACACTCAGTAACTTCGCCTTAGGGGGGATTTAATTACTGCCTACAAAATAACAAATGATCAGAATCACCCGAACAAAGGTGTTCTGCCATTGAGTAGGTATAGGCTCCCTCGTGGAAATCCTAGAAGGATAGTTCATCAGAGGGCAAGGACCCGGGTGCGCTCCCACTTCTTTTCCCTGCGGGTTTGCCGTCCCTGGAATTCCTTACCGGCAGATGTAGCTATGGCACCGTCTGTGGACGCCTTTAAGCGAAGGCTGGACAACCTGTGGTGGACCTTTTGCTCTGTTAGCTTATTAACCCAAATTCAAATAGAAAACAAAATACCAAATCAATTGAGTTTATGGGAAGAATATATTAAAGTTTTGTTACTTGGGTTTACAAAGATCCAAATTCCACAATAAACGTAATGGATTCCAGAAGTGCTGCGGGAAGACTGCTCCAGTTCTAATTCTCCAGAGTTGACGTTGCCGGAGGTCGACCAAAGTGCGTAGAAGGAGGCTACGTTGATCCTGCAAAAATTCGAGATAGAAAGCAGGTTGTTATAATTGATCGACGGCAGTTGAGATGGTGGAGAAGATGGAGAGTCGAAGGCAGAATTATATATATATTTAAAACTCGAGGGAAGTTCAAAGTACAGAGTTTTTGGTCAAAACAAATTAGTGTACAATATGTTCATTTTTTACATAATAGTAAAATTTGGATAAGTTTATTTTTGAGGACTCCACAAACCATGCAGCGACACAAGGACTGCATCCAAATGGCCTATCCCCTTAAAATCCCATACACCATTCAAAGGTAGACAATTAAACTTGTCGTTTTACTTCTTTACATTCTCTTCAGTCTTGCTCTCCTGACAGCTTTAACTACACCTATTATTATTATCATTATTACCGGTATACATACATATACCGGTTGACTGACTGTTGTTACGATTTCTTATTCTTTTTCTGTCTGTTATTCTGAATACCTTCACTAATTATATCTATTATTATTATCTCTTTTCTATTGACGACGACACCGAAGGACCAACTGGTGAAAGGATCAACTCCATTCACAGTAGTAACAGTCTTAACACACCTCATACTACAAACCACATGTAATTAATCCCAGCTCTACTCATTTTGGAGTCAACCAAAGCTATGGCAGTCGAGTGGCGGGACGAGCTACACAGACGTTTACCGAAGATCAGGAACTTCTACCTCACAATCAAAAGGCGATCACAAAGAAATCAAATTGGTCTATACTAGCTCGTAAAAGCGATATTGGATATATTGGATTCGAATTACATAAATCAGACAATTATTGTATGCTGGATTTGTATTTTAATTATCTTTTACGATATTAATTCTTGGTTTAGTCATTCCTTCATCTCGTATAAACGATATTGGATATTGGAACCCGTGAAATTCATCGTTATGACGACGAATTACATGAACTTTCAAAACTGAAATGGATACATCGAAAAATCCAAAGGTTTTTACTGCTAATGTTAACAGATACGATAAATATAGTATCGCACAGGTACTGAAATTTAGCAATCCTTTATTCTTAGTTCTTGACACAATTCACAGTGGGAAAATCCTCAAAAAATGAAGATGAAGAGGCTATGGAGCAGGAAAACGAAGAGGAAACCAAGCCATCAGGTGTTATTCAGGGATATACAGTATACGGCACTTTAGATGAAGGGATAAAACACGCTCCAGATTTCGTTAATATTATTGCGGTGGTAAGTCCACAAAACAGAATAAAAAGCTCTTTTTATTCTTACTTATTTGTGAATTGAAGAAATACTATAGAAGCAACAATTTATGCTGGTTAACTGCTAGTAATTAAGTCAATAAAATTTGCAAACTCTTAGACTTTTTTAGTCGTATAATAAAAATTTTATTTCATATTATACGCACCAGTAAGTCTTTTGGTTTGAATTCATTTCATTTTAGAATGATTGACTATGGTAGTTGGAATGGACTTATGCGACTGCTAAAACAGGCACCATAGACCGTCTGTAGAAAGAGAGAACGGTCATTGGCTTTAACTATTTCCTGCAGAAACCCCCAAGTAAACAGTTTGTGTGTAATTTAATGGTCACGATGGCAAATCAACGTAAATATTTGAGCGAAAATTTAGGGAATGTGCATTATATATCTTGAATACCCTGAGACTGCCCCGAATCCCCGGATTCTCTAATAGGGCATATTAATCTCAACCAGTGCTTTTGTGCACTACTAATTTGAAGGTCAGTTATTATGCTACAACTTTCTGATATCTATTAATATCTCCACTATGTTAAATGTAATCATTTGCCACTCTTTCGTAGGGAAAGCGACAAGTTTGACCAAACTCGAAGCAACCGAACAAAACCATAAGTCATGACTCTATTTTAAACTGTGAAATATTTTATAATTTATGATATGCTTCCAAAAAGTAAAGGAGTATTAATTGAAGTGCCTACAACATTCACCCTTCACTTCAAAATTTTCCACACCTAATGCATGAAAAAATAACCATTAGAACAACATATCCAACATTTATTGACAGCGTGAGCTAATTTATATCATACCCTAGGAATATTACCTACTATACCACCAACCGAAATTCCTGGTTTAGCTATCGATTACCAATTTGAAAATTTCTATGATCAGCTGAGATTTTATTCCCTCAACAGAGGACCAGAGCTGAGTGAAAGCTAATTTTGTTGGTGTAGCACATAAATTCTGTAATTCAGACAGGAGAAAAAAAACTTTTTTGACTTCGATGCACTTCAGAGCCCTAAAGAACTATATTGTAGATCCGATATGATCATCCTATCATCTTACAAAGGATTAGGTAAAGTTGTGGCGGATAACTGCGATTATGGGACAACAACATTTCTGTTCTTTTGAAAAATGTAAATTCATAGCTGAAGTCCCATTTGATGATGTTAGAAAATTAGAAGAAAAAGTAACATCTCATTTAGTGGAATTTTGCAGCATGGGTTTTAATGACAAAGAAGAGTTTGGTCCTCTGAACCCATAAGATCTGACTTCCCACACCTCTATGGATTACCCAAGATTCATAAAGCTGACGATTCAACATACTCTATTCTGTCCCTGTGTCATTTTCTCACAAATAAAATGGCAAACAGTTAGTCTATACATAAAACCGAATAAGCAGCGAATTATATAATTTGTCTTTGGAAGATACTTTTGAA
Source organism: Trichobilharzia szidati (assembly GCA_944472155.2). Lineage (NCBI taxonomy): Eukaryota > Metazoa > Platyhelminthes > Trematoda > Strigeidida > Schistosomatidae > Trichobilharzia > Trichobilharzia szidati. The sequence continues at coordinate 194,404,463 of OX235271.1, forward strand.
ATTGCTGACATGAATATAAAAGACAAAAATGCTCTCGTTCGTTTAATAAGGCACATTTAATTAGTACTGTTGACATTCCTTGCTACTACATATCTTCTAGTTGTCCTTTATTCCTAATTCCTCTTACGTATTTCATTTATTATTATTATGTATTGACAACGTCCACTTCACATCTGAAGCTTAGAACGGTCGATAGGCGAGTGGCTTTCCTACAGAAAGTTGCCTAATACTATTGTTGGCTGATATGTACGTCTTACATTGGAAATCTGCCTGGCTATTTGATCGCGAAAGCGCTTTTACATAGGAGATACTCCGATGACATTACTGTGACACATGTAATATGGATAAAGATGATACGGATCCACTGGACAGACTTAACTCTGTACAAAATCATCAAGATCTTACATGTGAGGAAGGAAGTTACAACCAACTTGCATTCCTAGATGTACTTTTGACTCAAGGAGAGAAGGGCTTAATAATGCAGTCCACTTACATAAAGCGTAGCTGGACATGGTGGTATATACATTTTTCACACTTTCCGTCCATTAAAATACAAGAGATGCCTGATAAAATTCTTATTTAAAAGGATTCAGAGTATTTGTACAACTCACTGCATAGATAGTGAATGTGAAATACTGACGGATACTCTTGTTGAAGATGAACATCCTTCGGAGTTTCTTAACGGGCGTTAAGGTCAATTAGTTTAAAAGTCTATAGTTTATTCTGTCCGAAAGAAGTGCATTTACATCAATTAACCTTATTATGGGGAAATAAGTTGTAGGATTTTAAGACAGACTAAATTATATCACCTGTAAAACTTACTATACAGTTTGGCCTACAGTGTCAGTGAAGAAGTCAACAGCATGGTCCACAACAAGCCCCACAAGTGATTACATCATTATGTCACACTGTATTCTGTATGCCCGTTTAAATCTGTATGTGCGTGGCTAAACACATAAAGGGAGGCGTAATTGCACGCCACACATGATGGTTAGAGAACATAAAAAATTATTGAACTGTGGCAGACTATCAAACTCCTCCATAGCAAAACACATGATGCGTACAAATAACAGGCTCACTGTCAAACAGTTTTCAAGATTATCTACAAAAGCCGTTAATCGGGTGTATAGTGAAATAAGCTTTGGCCATAGTTGTCTATAAATTTAAGCATGTCTCACCACCTGTATACACAAAGACAATTTTTATTATCCTTGATTATCATCCTTACTCGTAAAGCCCTTATCATTTTGTTTATTTCAATTTTTTTTTACATGAATTGACTTGACAAGTAGATATTTATGGTTAGACTGCTCAAGTACATCACATCCTTAAGATAAATGGCGTCTTTTCACATACATTTTTATTGAATAGACTAGGCGCAGTGAAGGTTTGGCTTGTCCAGGCTGAGGTGAGATCCTGTTGTTTTGCTCATTAATTCCAAGCTGCGAGCAGCAGGCGCATCACCGGCCCTTCCCATGATGTAGATATGTGGCCTTATGCTATGTACACCGTCGGGGCATAGCAAGAGCGTACATGTTGAGATCCGAAAGATGGTGAACTATGCTTGCGAAGGTCGAAGCCAGAGGAAACTCTGGTGGAGGACAGTAGCGATTCTGACGTGCAAATCGATCGTATAACGTGAGTATAGGTGCGAAAGACTAATCGAACGACCTAGTAGCTTGTTCCCTCCGAAGTTTCCCTCAGGATAGCTGGCATTCTGGAACAGTTTTATCCGGTAAAGCGAATAATGAGAGGCATTAGGGAGGAAACATCCTCAACCTATTCTCGAACTTTAAATGGGTGAGAAGCTTAACTCACTTAAATGGAGTTTTGCATTGAATGTGAGTGCAAAGTGGGCCATTTTTGGTAAGCAGAACTGCCGCTGTGGCATGAGCGGGCGCTAGCCTCAGGTCTACAGTTATTCGTCTCTCACCACCAATATTGAGGACATAAACACTGACGTCAATTACTGTCTACCAGCTTTGGCTAGCAGCCAGCTCTCATCACAATACTAATTTGTTTAATTTATGGTGACTGGCGGTACAGTCTAGGATGCTAATTCCATCCTTCCTGTCAGATGGACGTAACTACACTCTTAACGACTGATGATGTTTCTACTGAGATTCACATTCAGCACCCATCATGATGAAGTATTATCGAGTAGGTTAGTGGCAAAATAACGGGGAAAACGCGTGTTCTGCATTCCACTGCTAGCCACAATCAACAGAAAAAGGCTTGGAAAAATAAAAAATTTCTGCGAAATTGCATTTTCTCTACTATAATGGGTGGTTGTAGTCACCTAACAGCATCTGAAACTATGAGTTCTGGGTTCTAGCCTCAGTCAGAATACCAGATATGGAGAAATACTCAGTTGATGAATCCCAGATAAGATGAAAGCAACATCCTAGATTGCTCTGCTAATCACCATTAATCAAATTGTGCAATGTGTCAACGATCACGTGTCTTCAAAGAGTTCGTAATATCAAGTCACTTCCTAAACTTGAACCCTCCCTTAAAAGCTTTGAAGACCCCAAATAATTTGACTATAGACAGGGTAGGAGCACTTTAGACGCTGCAGCCGTCTTACACAACAGTATCGTCTCATCATTAGATAAAGGTGCCAAATACATTCGTTACACGTTTCTCAACTTCACTTCTGCTTTCGACTCTGTACCTAGATGTCTCTTGCTAAATAAGCTCTCTAGGACGAAAACTGAGTACTGCGTCACTAACCGGTTGCATTCGTACTTCTCTAACAGAATGCAGTACACTGTATACAAAGGTAAATCCTCCTCTGCTGTACTCACTGAAGATGGTGTCCCCCAAGGTGCTGTACTCTCCCCACTTCTCTTTTCTTTCTTTCTACATGACTTACCATCTTCAAATGACATTAATTTTGTCAAATATGCTGACGACCTGACAGTATCTTTGCCTGTCAAATGTCAAAGTGACTGCTCTAAACTTAATGGCTTTCTGTCAGAAATTAGCCAGTGGTCCAAGGAAAACGGTTTTACCTTAAACCCCTCCAAATGCCAAACAGTCAATTTCACCTTTAGGCATAAATCCGACCTAAACAAACTGGTTGGCTCTCACGAGGTGTGCAACATAGATGGCACTGAGACAGAAACCAAGTCGGAAATTAAATACCTAGGCGTCATTCTATCTGATGATCTTTCCTGATCGTCTCATATCTTGGTGATTTCTAAGAAAATATTCCGTCTTACCTTCTACATCAAGAAGTTAAGACATTCTGGAATAACCCAACCCTTACTCCTACAATTCGTTAACTCTCGCATTCTGCCTATTATTCTCTATTGTTCCCCCTTAGTTTTCCCGGGCTACTGAAGAAAGACTATACCTTATTACGTAGGATGTTAAAGGTTGTCAGCAGGGTAAGCAACGTGCCACTTAACCAGCTTGTTAATATTCTGTTTGACAGACACATGGACTCATGTGAAAAATGGGCTAAATCCATTCTATCTGACTCACACCACCCTCTTCACTCACCCCTCTCCCCTTGTATCTCATCGGACAGAACCAGAAGCCTATATAGAAAACTATATACTCGCACCAGCAAGTACAAAATCTCAACCATACCCTACATAGTTCGTGTTCTGTGCGATAAAGAAAGCATTAGGTGTGACACCTATAATTCACTAAATAGTCAGTAGTGCAACTGGATCTCGTCTTTCCAACTCATATCATTTATAGGTACAACATTTTCTTTCTTTTTTTCCTTTTCTCTCTCTCTTTTTCCGTTATGTGCTGCTTTGTTTCCTTCTCTCGCTTACGCCAGTAAATATGCTAGCACCTACTTTTCTAACACCTTCAAACACTCTGTTCAATTTTGGCTTTGCTCCCGACATGCCAATATGTTGCTGTCATAATGAACTGAGATCTCCTTAATCTATGTAGAATTCTATGTATTGATAATGTACTAACTGGATGCAATACTGTAGTAAAAATGCTGAGAATTCCATTCTGTATCACAAGTACTTATTGTTTTGGAATAAAGCAAATTATTATTGTTATTATTATTATCTATGCTCAATAATTTTATCATGCAATTAATTGTAAGACCTGACAAGAAGTCACTATTCCACCCGTAAGAAAACCTGAATCTGCTTAAATCATGTTCTCTATTCACTAACTCTTGTTTTAATCATTCCATTTGATGATTATTGACAGGATGAAAAACGTGAGAATTTCATCGAAAAAGTTATGCAGTGTGATTGCATAATCTACAACATTAAAGATGATTACAAGGCAATTGATGATGCCTTATGGATATTGGAAAAACTACACGATAATCTTGATAATTTTGCCGCACAAAAACAATTTATCCTCATCTCATCGGTGTTGACATGGGCAAAAAGTTCACTACCAGATCCAGTAGGTTTTCTATTACATCATAAGTATCTCATGTAGGGCGAAATTCTAGAATGATCCAGAGATGCCGTTCACGGATGATGATTACCTGAGGAGAAAGGCACATTCTAATTATGAAGAACACATACTTGCTGAGAAGTCTGTAATACAACAAGGGAAAACAGTAAGTAAAATGTATAGTTATTCAAATAATAATAATAATGTTGTTATTGTTATTTTAGAATAAATTGAAACTACTCACTTATGTGGTGGCATGTGGTGTAACATACGGAGAGACTCAGAATGTGTTTCATCATTTTTTCAAGGTAATTATAGTTCAGATAGAAGTGTTACTGACGATTTCTATCATCATTCCCATTTTCATAATCTTTTTTTTTCATTCCTTTGCATCCTCAGGCGGGACATAAATCTTTGAGATTCAATTTTCAGAGGCGGTAATGTTGTTTGTGGGTTGTGGCCGCCAGTCTAACACGCACAGCCTTCCTCCCTCTTTTACTTGACCTTACTATCGGTTGGTTAGTAAGCTAGGCGGATGAAAATTGCACTGGAACCATAATATGTGCTGATAGCTAGTCAGCACTTCGTACCACTGAAGAGAGAGTGAATTATTCAGTCTACATTTTCACTATATACATGATCCTGAACACACGCGACTAGGAATTTCGTACAATGCCTTATAGGTGTCCCTTGAAGATTGGTTATTTACAGATTATGCAGCTACACAAGGCCTATAATCACCACAGTTTTCACTGGAAACTGGAAATTATTCAGATCACTGTATATATGTGATCTAATCCTGATACTGCACACACACACACACACACACACAGCAATCAGGAAAGCAAGCGAAATAGGTGTTGATGCTACCACATACTACTTACTAGTGAATATGAGTAGCTGAGAACCACTGTTGTGAAAGTCGTGTTTAGATTAGTGGCAAAGCTATCGGAGTGATTGTGTAAACGTCGTACACTGCCATTTTGCTCATTATGTAGTCAAGATCATCTTGTTGATTGTCATTTATGGGTATCGAACATACCTCATATTGTGATCTTTATAGTTTACGTTACCAAAGGAAACTGTACTAGTTTGTCACCACGAAAAAATTTGGATAATTTCCAAATGACGAATTTTATTTCTTAGCACATTACCAGTTTATTTTTATTCCTTCACGTTCCCAGTGGAATATAAGAAGGCTTCAAGCTAGTGGCTTGAAGTTTCTGTAGCAGTGTTCAATTTTTACAGGATGGGATTGCTAGCCTCATGCCCAACCTTTCCTCTTTACCAGCATTATTTCTGGCTCAGCGAGGTAAAGGAGTGCCTTGTCGGCCGGGGATTGACTCCCAGACAAAGTGCATGGTCGGTGAGCGTCCTAAAGGCTATACCACCGACGCACTAAAGTTGGTGTAAATAACCGCTAAACTGCATGATTATGAAATACGATGGAGGCAGTCTTGTTGACAAATAGGAATCAATAAAGAGGATGTCACCAATGCACTATATACAAACACTTTTTAGTAACACATGCCACTCCAGTAGTAGTAGTAGTTCCACTTGATAAAAACCTGTCTTTATTTCAAAACATTTTAAAACAACACATCTAAATTCTTATTATTTATGCGTTAGTTGGTTCTACGGTCAGTCTGAGAACTCGTCTTCTTACCCCTTACGGAGTAAAGTTTATGGAAATCTCAGTAAATAAAAAACACATTTATTTATTTCTCATTTTCCTAATTTTATTTATATTTGAAGGCTGCATGGAATAGTGAACCATTTCTTCAATTTCCTGGAGACGGAAACAACATTGTGACGACAATACATTTACGTGATCTAACCAGGTATCGATTTGTAAACAACTATTCCTTTTTGATATGGTTGTGTTCTCTGAGCTGGATAGTTAATTTGCGAAGCTTTCATCGCCCTACTAGGCGACATCTTCAGCGCATACTTCAATTCGCCGAAGTGAGCTTTCAGATTTCTCCACGAGTTTATTAATCATCTCTCCTGGTGGGTGACCTTGTACGTGATTGGTTGTTTTTGTGTGTTTTCACACCTTCTAGGTTATTTGTATTGTAATTCATTGTTTCTTTGACTTGAAATTTGATCCTTTGTGTGTGAGGTTTCTTTCTTATCGGCTGATAAATTTTGTCAATGTCGATGTGTCTATTGATTGATGATTCACTGGAATGCCAAGCTTCTAGAAGTTCTCTAGGATTCTTATTGTTTCCTCTGTCTAATATTTGAACGTTGTCCCAGTCGAATTGATGTCCGTGGTTGTCTGTATGTAGTGATATGAGGGAGTGGATATCATGTCTTTTGACAGCTAGCTTATGTTCGTGGGTACGAAGGGAACATCCACTTTGGCCAATGTAGTGTTTTTCCCAGTTGATACAATCTATTTTGTAGATGATGTTGGTTTTATCTTCTTTCGCTGTTGAGTCTTTTGGTTGACATGGAATTGAGTGAAGTGACTTTGTTGGTTTGTGTACGACGTCCATTGGTAAAGGTTTGAAGAGTCTTGTAGTAATTTCTGAGATGTCCTTTATATATGGTAAGGCAATTTTCTTTGTGCTTTCCTTGGGGGCTTTTGGTGTGATTGGTTGGCTTGAGGGTATATGTCTTTTGATGAAATTCCGTGGATATCCATTCTTTTGGAAGACGTCCATGAGATATCTATAACTATTCCTTTGCTTTGAGCTCTGAAGTTCCAGTAGCTGTGGTGTTGATTTTACAGGCTGAGGGGTGTTAGCTTCACAAGCAACCCTCCTTCTGTTTTTCCAGGCTTATTAGAAGAAAGTACACTGGGTCAGGTTTAGGAGTGTGCTAGTGGCCAGGAATGAACCTCTGACCTCCCTCCCGAATGTAACTGACAAGTATTATGCCACTGTACTACCGACACACTTGTAAACAAATTCCACTAAAATCAATATACTTTGTGCTACATGTATTCAGTATTACAACAGTCGGAAGTTATAATGCCTAATATTTATTATTTGATTACTTAAACTTTTGTAATCAGTCTCCAGTTGACATTTATGTATAACCTATGGACGTTTAGGAGGGAGAAGGGATGTTGACGTTTAAGCGAAATACGATATATATAAACGCAAGTTCTTATCCCTCAACTCCTATATTATTATTTGTTCTGCTTAGATCAAAGACATATTGAAACCAAATCGATTGACCAAAATTAGTATTATTATAATTGTTCCCTTGAGTTCCTAGTGGAACATAGGGCTTCAACTGCTTCAACGTCTCCACCTCCTTCTGTATTCTGCTGTACTTTTCACCTGCATCTACGTCAGTCCACACTGTTTCAACTCGACTTCACATGATCTCCTCCATGCCACCCTTCGACGTCCCACTACTCGCTCGCTCCCTTTTCGGGTACAACTCGACGCGATGTCACGCAGCGGCCTCTTCAGTAAGTGTCCCATCCATCTCCACCTTCTCCTGCATATTTGTTGAACGATTGGTTCTTGTTTCGTTTGTTCCCTTAACCCTCTTGGCTTTTTTTCCTTTGCTTATTATTACAAATATTATTATCATTATTATTACAATTATTATTATTATTCGTCATAATTTATGCCCTTCATGCAAACATTCTCTCAGTACTACCGAATTTTTCGTTTATACTATCCGGACTTATTAGTAGTAGTGATATTATCTCTTTTCTCAATGTGATGCCTCCACCTGTTTCATTTCACATATTCGTTATTTCATTATGAACCTCTCATTGCAGTCTTACTATCTCCTGTTTAACACGGACCACTTTGTACTAGCCATTGACTCACCTGACACCTTTTATAACCTTGAACTGACTTGTCAATTTTCCTACCCCACACTCTACATATCTATTATGATTAATCGCCATTGTCTCACATTTCGTAATTGAATTCAGACCAGAGCACAACGTTTGTCACACAAATACGACTATTTATTTTGACACCCCATAACCACTAATCTGTTATTCCACGTTAAAAAAGGGATCATCCGCCGCATAACTGGCCTTTATTGTAACGACAACAAATATTATATTTTATGATTGTAAGAACCTGAAGAGAAATTATTGAAAAGAATATTCTTCGTTCAGATTGACTTTTAATTTTTTTTAATAATAATAATGATTTACTTTATTCCAAAAACAGTACTTATAATACAGAATGGAATTCTCAGTATCTGTCACAATATTGCATCTGATTTACTCAAAATATATATATATATATAATTAAAATTAAAACAAAATTAATCGGAGGAATTTGTCCACATTTACGACATAATTATTAGACATATTAATAATAATAATAACAGTGAGTTTGTTTCAAACGGTATTGCGATTCAGTTTGGAAACTTCAGCATGTTATAGATTATTGGGTCTAATGTTCTGTTGATTTCATAATATGGGAATTTTCCACACTATCAAATCTTACAACCCCTGTTATCACTGGTTTAATTTAATTAATTAATTGATTTTTTCTATAGTTTGGTTTGTAAGGGTTTGTTATGTTTTTACGAGTTGATCACGGACTGATATCAGTTAGAGAACCATTGAAAACCAGGGAGTACTGGACAGCTGGCGATGATTCCCAAACTAGGATGAAACAGCAGTTGCCCAGTACTCCCTGGTTTTCAATGGTTCTCTAACTGACATCAGTCCGTGATCAACTCGTAAAAAAACTAATTGATTAATTGTTTAGTCTATCTAGGAAATTTAATTTTGATCACTGAAACACGTGAGTGAATCCTGTTGCCATAACTCTGTTCTCCTTTTGTGTTGATACCATTTGTTTGTCTACTCACAATGATGAGAGAAGTTTCATCTACACACAAAATGTTGATATGTAGTCACATGATGTCTGCTTTGTCTTTGACACAGTCTGGTATATTTTACTGTATGTGCATATTGATCGTATTTCCATTATAACTCACAGTATGTTTTGTCTGTCCATTAACTAGGTAAACAATGTATGACCTTTTTGTCACATGACATTACAACCAATCAGAATCCAGTTGGTGGTAAGAAAAACTACTGTCCCATTATCTTATTGGTTCATGTATGTATTAGTCATTTTCATACATACTTTTGTCTGAAACGTATAATGTATATGCGCAACACATTTCGAACAATCTGATCACACACGGACTTGTCATAGAAGAACATATATATGAAATTAATAAAGGGGTAAGAGGTGAGAAAATAGACTACTTAGGTTAAGTTAAACGGACATATTGAAGGCCAAAATAACAATGAAGACCACTAAACCAGGCGAAGTTCAACAATAGAGTCCCAAGATTGTAAATGTTCCAATGACCCTGAACGCATGCTAGTTATTGGTTGAGGAAGCTCACCATTATTCTAGCGCGAATAATTGTGCATACTGGTAAGCGACACTGAATTAATTGTCTTCTAGGAACTTTCTTTGGAAAGTTGAAACTGTGTTTGATGATTCGTTGTTATTGATGTCGAAAGTTTAACTTTGCGTGAATATCTTCTTTCTGTCCACTTACTGGGTGCCACAGCGAATAACGTTTGGGTTTTAGGAATTTATGATACCTAGATTCGCAAAGGGTTTATGGAGCTGATTCTAGATAGGAGTGCTGATACACTCCTTCCTATTATTCAGCGTCTAGTATTACCAGGCACCACCATTCACACAGATGAATGGGCGGGATATAGCCAAATATCACAATTGGGATATATAAATCATAGAGTGAACCATTCGAATGATTCCGTCGACCCTGTCACCGGTACTCATAATAATTCCATCGAAGGTTTCTGGGGAAGATTAAAAAATAGAATAAAAGCTATAAATGGTTTTCAAAACCAAGTTATTTTTAGTCATCTGGATGAATACATGTATAGAAATTGGTTCAACTTAAAAACTGAAACCCCAATACAAAATTGGGAGATATTTTTATCTCATATTAGAGAAAAATATCCTGTTTAACGTTTTTTATGTAAATATACGTAAGATTTTATGCAAAAATCATCCTTTTTTCTGACTGGTCGGCTCTAGGTCACTTGTGCGTTCGTTCCTTGGGACTCTATTGTAGAACTTCGCCTGAAGACCACTAAACCAAATAACAGAGGTAATAGTACATCCACTCAGGCTAGTATCAAAACAAAATTTACCAAGGAAAGTAGGTTTAGTTCGATGACGAATTGTTTTTGAACGCATAAAGGTGGCTTAGACTTTCTAATTGCCAACTAGGGCTTCCAAAAACTTTAGGATACGCCCCAAACACGTTTTATAGATAGGTTTAAAAGATCTGTTAACGTCAATTTTATGTCCTGTCTCTATAATATGTATCGCAATAGAAGAGCTAGTTCTCCTGTTCTCACCGTTAATAGGTTCTGAAGATTCCATTTGTTTCTTGAGCCATTTAGGAATATGCTCTGAAGCCAGCCCTCACTTGCAGAGATCGATGAGTGCTCCCTATGTATGTGTGTCCACACGTACATTCAAATTGGTAAATACAGTGGGATGTGACGTCATTTTTCGCATGTTCAAAGGGCTTAGATAGATAGATATATTGGCTTTACATTCTCTATTATTATGATATTGGCTGCATAAAAAGTCTTTTTGACAGCAGCGTTGAACGCTGCTTGATGTAGACGTCTTTCTTAGGGGCGAGTTGTAGAGTGGGTCTTGGTGATCTGACTACTTTATATCTCCTGATGAACTTGTCTGGATAATTGTTATCAACCAGAGTTTGTGTCAACTTTCTTTCTTCTTCATCAAGTGTGTCCTCAGTGCATATTCGTTGGATTCTACTGAAGAGGCACCTCACTCACTAAGGCTCTTTTGTACCGAACAGGGCACAAACTGTGGTAATTAAGATACTGTCTTGTTGAGGTAGGTTTTCTATAAACAGATCTTTTTATTGACCCATCAAGCCGTCGACTAAGCAATATGTCTGGGATAGATAAACAATTTTCTTCCTCTTCTACAGACAGATGTAAGTGATATGCTATTCTGAACTTCATTCATTCGATTTGAAATTGAGGTGTCAGAACAAGACTTATCACCGATGATTACAACATCATCTACATACCTTCTATAAAGTGGCACATTTTCGATTAAATCCTCCGATAAATTCTCAATGTACGACATATAAATATCTGCTAAAGGGGCCCTAACGGACTTCCCATAGCAACACCATCAACTTGGTGGAAACAATCGCCTTCAAATGTAAACCTAACATTGTTAGTACATAGAAGTAATAAATCCCTTAAATAGGATATAGGAAAAAGGATGAAAAAATTGTTTTTGGAAATATAATCACACAAAATGTCAACTGTTTTGAGCAAAGGCACATTAGTGAATAACGAGTTTACATCAAAAGAGTACATATTCTTATTCATAACATTAATATTACTATCGTCAAGAAAATCAACCAATTCAAATGTATCTTTCAACACATACTTAACTATTAACTGTGAGAACAGGAGAACTAGCTCTTCTATTGCGATACATATTTATAGAGACAGGACATAAAATTGACGTTAACAGATCTTTTAAACCTATCTATAAAACGTGTTTGGGGCGTATCCTAAAGTTTGTGGAAGCCCTAGTTGGCAATTAGAAAGTTTAAACCACCTTTATGAGTTCAAAAACAATTCGTCATCGAACTAAACCTACTTTCCTTGGTAAATTTTGTTTTGATACTAGCCTGAGTGGATGTACTATTACCTCTGTTATTTGGTTTAGTGATCTTCATTGTTATTTTGGCCTTCAATATGTCCTTTTAACTTAACCTAAGTAGTCTATTTTCTCACCTCTTACCTCTTTATTAATTTCATATATATGTACTTCTATGACAAGTCCGTGTGTGATCAGATTGTTCGAAATGTGTTGCGCATATACATTACACGATTCAGACAAATTACGTCTTCTTATTGCTGCTTTATCTAAATTCATAAAGGGAACTAATTGTTTTAAATATACTTTTGTAATCGAAACAAGATTTTGAGCGAACAATTGTTTTCGATAACTTCTTCTTCCTCAGGCTTCCTCTACAGTTATAAATCCATGAATGATAATAGAGTACATATAGACAATGAAGGCAAATGAAAATAATATCAGAAACTGTCTGCATTGGGGTGCATGTATGTGTAAGTTGAGATGATAGTCCATTAGTTAACATAGTCAATCAAATGTGTATAGGGTGTATAATCAGAAAAATGTGATGAAGTGTGAATTAACAATTGGGTGATATAGTGCTGTTTTATAGTCAACAGAATACAAGTGTCATTGGGGTGAGAGAAATCCGCTCACCACAAAATACTTACAAATACACATTAACAAAGGGGACACTGAATGTGAGGGCTGACCGATAATGTCTAATGATAAAACGAAGAGGCTAAATTGTAAATTGTAATAAGATGTTACAGAATTGGTAGGCTTAGTTTAAAATCACAAAGGTTGACAAAAAATTAAGGTTAAGGATGGGGTGAAACAAACTGGGTGGAGAAATGGATAATGAAGACATGATATCACAAAGTGATAATAATGATAATAATAATAATACGAAAAATTATGATCTTGGTGACCTTATAGTGGGCCAGCGTAGACAGAGAGAGAGAGTGAATAAGTTCTTTCTGTACACATAGGTTGGTTTGGTCTCTCTCTATTAATCTCTATAGCCTCAGCTATGACTAGGAGGCGTAATCGTGTGCCTTTGGGGAGATTGTTCGGTACTCGGTACACAACTATAAATGACTCATCTACTTTGATATAGTGTTCGCTATCTACTAGATGAAACAGAATTGCACTGTTTATTGATTTGGTTGCTCTTTTCCCAAGCCGAACAGGAATATGTTCACGAGTGCGTAAAGATAAATTCCTTTGGGTATGACCTATATAACTAGCTCCACAGGAGCAGTTGAATTTATACACACACATTGATGTCGCCATTTTGGGTAATCTATCTTTAATGCACAGTGTCAATATCGGTTTGGTTGAGAAACTGACATGCAGTTTTGCGGCATTAAAATTTCTTTCAACTGCTGTCGTTAATCTACGGTTTAATATATAGCTGGATATATCGCCTTTGAATTGTACATTTAAGTAAAGCTTTTCTTACTTACTATGTCTCGCTTAGTTTTATGTGTATTTTCATAGAAATACTTCTTTACAAAGTTGGTAGGATAGTCGTTTTGTAGCAAGGCGTTTGTAAGATTTCTTATTTCATCTTCAATACAATCGTCGGTGCATATGCGTCTAATTCTATGGCTAAGACAACGGATTAGGTTGCGCATATATTGTATAGGTATGAAGCTATGGAAGTGGGTGTACTGACCATTCCACGTCGCTGTCCAATTGATGTTTCGCTTTTAGGGACAGTCTGTTCTTTTTGTAAGAAGAACATCCAGAAATAATGGAATACTACCTTGGAGTTCCTCTTCACAAGTGAATTTGATAGCTGGGTGTACCTTATTGAAGACTTGTAGCAAGTGTTGTTTATCTAAATTATTGTTACAAATGATAGAGGTATCGTCAACATATCGACAATAATAATCGAGTTTGTTTAGTATCTCTTTTAAAGGACCATTTTCCAGTTTAGATGGAAATATGTCAACTAATAAGGAACCAAGGGGAGAACCCATAACAACCCCATCCATCTATTTGGCGTTAATACTCCTTGTTGAATACAAATTAAACGTTCATAGTGCATTTTAGTAGTAATTCTTTCAATTTTCTTAGTGTGATCCCAATTTCTATTTTCCTTTCTACGAGTTGTAGTCGAGAGTTTCTACAAGGAGGACGTTGGTAAATTGTGATGTTACTGTGGTGAGAGCTGTCTACTAGCCAAATTAGTAGACAGTAATTTACGTCAAAATTTACATTCTCAAGATTTGTCGTGAGAAAATGTGAACAAATATTGACTTTGCGTAGGCGGATGCAGTTAACATATAGAGGATTTGACATTCAAGAAACAGCCACAAATAGATGAAAGATTAACTTTACGTGAGAAACAACCAATCGGAAGACTGTGTTTGTTTGTTTGTTTAAATATCCATAGTAATGTACATGAAATATGTAAATATGCGTTGATTTCCTTAATAAATGATCTGTTGCCTGACTCTTGCCTTCTGTCGTTACAGTAGTTCCACTTGTCTTTATTTTAAAACAACACATCTAAATTCTTATTATTTATGCGTTAGTTGGTTCTACGGTCAGTCTGAGAACTCGTCTTCTTACCCTTATGTTATAATTATTTGTAATAGCAGTATTTCGCAATGACCAGATTACAGGAATTCAACCAAAACACAAGAGAGAGATGAATTTAGGAATTTGTATTTGGCGGAATTATTATTCAAATCAAATAATAAATATATTAACAAACAACAGTAAGTATTTAAACAATACAGAGATAGAAATTGCCAATCACCACATCCGCCACATGTCGAATGTTTCCTTGCATATTTATAATGATGTCTCGGTTCGCTTGCAAGTCGCTGCGATCTTCTAACTGATTCTGTGATAATATTTTCATCAGTATCATCTGGACGTATTTCTGAATTATCTATAAAATAAATCAGGATTAGTAGCGGAATCATTAAAATTGTAATCGGAACGACCTACCTCATTTATTTTCACTTGATCCAGGTGTCTGTTGTGAACTGAATGATCTTCGATGTCTAATGTCTTGACCATTCGATTTCCCAACACAAGGTCTATAGTCATTCCCTCTACAATAATGTACATCAGAAATCGTGGACATTAGATGTGTTCCGAGAATTCGAGATCTGAATAGTTTAGGAGGACTTTCATGGATACTTGTATGCTCCGAATAGCGATATTGAAGTAGGAAGTTATCAACACATCTCTCTAACTCGTCAAAATGTTTAGGACTCATTGATGCTATGGCACTCTTTAATGTTCCTACGAAATTTTCTACCA